>CM046865.1:20044335-20123798 GCA_025617745.1 Heliocidaris erythrogramma | reverse complement strand
TAAGATTAGATCTTTATTTTTTATATTACTTAAGTTAGACTTAGATGTGTATCTGTTTTCTGTAAACCGTACGTAGACGTAGTCTGTACAGTCAAAATCAAAATTCTAAAGTCCACTAAATTATTTTGATTGTACGCGCTTACCTTACCGATTTCGCCATTTTAAAGTTTGCTAGATGTCTTGGTCTAGGATCAAATTTGGAATGGAAGATGCAAATATGTACTTCTGTTAAATGATTTAAACTTAGATTTACATTTCTATCATTATTGAAGAAAGAACAAATGCAGTGGGATTGCCCCCCCCCCCCCTTTGAAACAACAGTATGCATTGTGCCCCCCCTTTTTTTTATTTTTATTTTTGTTTTTGTTTTGTTTTCTTGCTTGTGAGATATTTATGGAGGGAACCTGGAACCCTTAACCCCCCCCCCCCCCCTTATACAAAATCCTAGATCCGCCCCTGGATAGATGTACCCATTTTTGTTTCCTTCTTTAAAATCCAGTCCACAGTTTACAAGAAGTTTACTTTTTTTTGTCCTTTCTTTTTGTTTTTATGATGCAGGTTGTCCAAGGAAGATCATGAGTTACATGGCTTGTTAAGTGTCAAGTAACGGAGTCATTACGGATCAAAGTATTTTTAACTTTATTATCATTTAATGTTTAATTTATTAAATTTTCTAGAGAGATTTATTGCAAATTTACATAATGGCAAATACCTGTATTCTAATGTCAGGAATGCTATTTCTCAGCTGGAAATTGAATGTCAAAGTATGGGTCAAAGACAAGAGCTAGCATACTTTTATTTATTCATTTATTCTATATTTTTTCTTCTTCTTCTTCTTCTTCTTTTTTTTTTTTTGGGGGGGGGGGGTTCAGGGTTGTATCAAGGCTATTGAATATCCCTTATCTCATGACATTTCACTCCCAGCGCATTTATAGATATACCCCCAAATTCGTAATTATGAAATAAAAGCAAAGACTTTGACTACCACAAATTTACCTTTTGTAGGTCTACAAAATTGTACATGTAGTCTGTATGATTGGCCCATTTGAAACATGATTACTAGAAAGTGATTAATCTTGAGCCTAATTCTAAAAACTTTTTACACTTCAAAAACGTACTTAATAAAAACCTTTTAAGTTAGGCACAGTCAGTTATCATGTCACCTCAGACTAATGCAGTAATTTAAATTCGAAATATAACCAATAAATTTTCAAATCAAAGAATTTTCCTTTTAATTCCAATGTAATTTAGAAAAAGAGTTAGAAAATTGCGGCATGACTATTATTATGAAAAATGATTTTAGTTCATCTTCTTTAATGCAACTTGTGCTTATAATTGTATGCATAAGTAGTGCATTAGGATTTGATCATATTTATTTGATCTTCAAGGGATAATCCCTTTCATCAGCTCCATGAAGCTATCCTGCGATAGCTATGATTATTTTTCTTGAAACACAAATGGATTTATAATCTGTAATTTGTTCCTTTTTATCATTTGTGCAATAATTGTGCAATTAATCTGGGGCATGTTTCTATATAGGCAAAAGAATCAGGCACTCGGAAGTTTCAGCCCACGCCAAAATTTTCAAAACTAACAATATTTGGACAAACATTGCCTCATATTATTTTGGGCAGTAAGGTGGTCTCTTTGTACTTTTATGTCTTGTATATTCTGATGATAATTTGAAGGGATGTACATAGATGTACATTATAATCCACCTATATATCGGATGTCACTAGATAGATTTAAACTTACAAAATGAAATATAATAGCAATTGGTATGCTGCCCCCACCCTCACCTGCCCCATGATTTGTTGTCCATGAACCATATGTTATAATCTGTATATTGCATTTCAAGAGAGCATTAACTTTTATGTTGATAAGTGAGTTATTTTAATAAACACCATTTCACATTGATAAATTTTTTTGTGAAAGATGTGGTGATGATGATGATGATGATGCAGGCACAATATGGCATGTGTTCTGAAGTGTGATGGTGGACTGGTATAAATACAGTCTTATGCAGCCTTGAATAACTAGATGATAGACTGAATTGTGTGGGTTTCTGCTGATGGACTCATTTTACAAGAAGATGAAGAAAAAAAAAGTAGAAGAAGAAGAGGAAGAAGAAAATAAAAATCAGATTTTTGAGGTTTGTTTGTTGCTGTTTTAGTTGTTGGGTTGTTTTGTTTTGTTTTGTTTTTTGTTTTTTGTTTTGTTTGTATGTTTGTTTTTGTTTTTGCTTGTTTTTTGTTTTTTGTTTTTTGTTTTGTTTTGTTTTGTTTTGTTTTTTTTTTTTTTTTTTTTTTTTTGGGGGGGGGGGGGGGTCGGGGTACATGCAGCAGCAACAGCTGGTGCATGGTGGTACATATGGGGTCATGGGGAGCCCATTTTCTCTTTGTACTTCTGTTTTACTTGAGATATGATATGCCAGATCTGCAAGGCACAAGGAAAGCGTTCAATGAAGGGAAATTCAATATCGAAGGAAGGCTTCTTCCTCTTCTTTTTCTTCTTCATCCTCTTGTTCTTGTTCTTCTTCCTCCTCCTCTTCTTCTTCTTTTTACTTCTTCTTTTTTTCTTCCTCTTCCTCTTCTTCCCTTTCCTCTTCATCTTCTTTTTCTTGTTCTTTTTCATCATCTTTTTCCTCTTCCCCTTTTTCCTTTCCTCTTCCACTTCTTTTTCTTCATCTTCTTTTTCTTTTCTGCTTCTTTTTCTTCTTCCTTTTGCTCTTCTTTTTTCTTCATCTTCTTCTTTTTCTTCTTCCTCTTTTCCCTCTTCTTTTTTTCTTCTTCTTTATCTTCTTCCTTTTGCTCTTCTTTTTTCTTCATCTTCTTTTTTTTCTTCTTCCTCTTTTCCCTCTTCTTTTTTTCTTCTTCTTTATCTTCTTTTTCTTCTTGTTCTTCTTTATCATTTTCTGCTCAGTTTGGCTACACAATAGTATAAGCCTAGCCTAAGTACAGTTCAATTTTATGTTAATTAGTTATAAAAGATCATGAATATTCAAATTTATAAATTCAATAACTTTACGCGCTGCGCGCAGGCTAAAATCTGATTTTCGCTGGAACACTGAAAAAAATTTGGCTTCATAGGCTAATACATGAAAAGTGGGAGCAGTGTGCACTTTTGACCCGCCGGAAATGCCCCCATGGAAAGCCGGATGCAGAAGCGGAGTTGAGACCCCCTGGATTATCTTATCTTGATTTTAGTGAAATAATGAATTGTTATAACAAAATGTACGCTTATGGCGCATCATTGGTTAATGCCTGCGCAAAAGTGGCTGCATACGCGGAGTTCATCTGCGCAAACACCGATGAAATGTTGCAATTTGAAATTTGTTATGACAATTAAAATCTTTTCACTAAAATCAAGATAAAATAAATCTCAGAATACCACCCCTGACCTAACTGACCAGGCTCACAAAATTGTGTCAACTTATGAATTGCGGGTGATGGTATAGGTATTCCTTGATATACCCCCCCCCCCCCCTTCCCGGAGTGAAATATTCATAAATATATGTATTTATTGTTTAAAAATCCAAGATATATACTTAGAATATTGCACTGAATTATGTCTCTTAATTCACCTGAACTTATTTAGAAATGAGTAACAGATTTTACGTGTTGGTAGTGTCTTTTCTTGATATAGGCCTACATGTTCCGTTCAAAATTTGATATCGAAATACTAAAGATAAAAGTTACAAAAAATTTCAAAATAAAATCCCTGGGCCCTGTAACATAAAGCTTGAAATTGATTATCCATCGTAAGTCTATGGCAAACCATGCACTGAAGAGTTACAATTGATCGGAAGATTGATTGTATCTATTTATGTTACTAGCCCCTGGATACCAAGGTTGATCTAGTCATTTCACTAACCTTAAAGGCCAAGTCCACCCTAATATCAAGTTGATTTGAATAAATAGAGTACAATTCAAATTAAACAAGCGTAACAGTGAAAATTTCACTGAAATCGGATGTAAAATAAGAAAGTTACGGCATTTTGAAGTTTTGCATTATTTCATGAAACAGTGATATGCATAACATGGGCGGTATGCAAATGAGTGAACCGATGATGTCATGCACTCACTTTTCCTTATGTATTTTATTATATGAAATATCATATATTTCATTTTTTTGCTTCAATAATGTAAAACATGCATGCATGGTTTGACTCCATATGGAACATGTAAAATCTTCATTATTGTAACTTATTTTCATACAAGGAAGGGATTCTTTATTATCACATCAATAAAAATTGAAATATTCCTGCCATTTCACAAGAAAAATACCGTATTAACAGAAAAACGGCCAAAACTTGTAATTTTACAAGTCAAAAAACCTGTTAATCTACAGTTATTTTTTACAGTGTATACTCTACTTTATGATTAATAAAGTACCATTATGATTCAAAAGATACCATTATGTACGAAATTTTAGCAGTAGTTACATCAGCGTAATCTAAATTATAAATGATACATATTCATACTTGCACAGTATTAGATCACATGATTTCAATTTCAATATGGCACGAAAAAGAGACATGATAACGAGTAATTTGTTATATACCTGCGTGATAACGTGATGAGTGCAGGTCGAAAAGCTTCGTTATTATGTCTCTGTAATTTGTTATATAACTGCGTGATAACCTGATGGTGCAGGTCGAAAAGCTTCGTTATCATGTCTCTTTTTCGTGCCATATTGAGATTTCAATGTATTAAAACTTGTTTCCCCTTTAATGTGGATATCCCGGTTTGATTGTGTCAACAGTATCATAATATCTCAAGCAAACAACTAAAGAGTACATGTTCTTGACTCTCCAGTGGTGATGCGAATTCTGGAATCCCTTCGACATAACATATACAATCACAGGACTATATTTGCCTGCCAGCATATATTCAAGGCAACATCCTGTAATCTGAGAGATCCTTGTAACTAAAGTGTACATGTTATTAGCTTTAAGTATCTCTTTCTGGGTCTGCATAATTAATGTTGAAGGAAGTGCAACTATTATGCTGGATATTCCATTGGATGTGTTTTTCCGTGGAAAGGTTTTTCATTCATTGTCACATTATATAAAACTCTTCTGAATATAAATAGAGCTACAGATTAGAGTTAAAGTACGACCTAGTATAATTTCTTATTCACCTTTTATGCCATCCTGTTCAAGGACAGGTCTTAATGCTGCTGGTCAGTTGTAAGTCCTACCTGCCTACAGCTGCTCTGTCCTCCGGTCTTCCATTATGTTTCTGTTTCTATCATCTTTGGAAGAAGAGTTAGGAATAGGGTAACGTTTACTTTTCACGACACGAGTCAGTTCAGTCGTTCGACAGTTAACAGGCGTGGAATCTGTGACCCGTAGATCAAGCAATAATTAACCAGAGGGCCAAAAGCCCCCAATATCCTAAAATTCTTGCAGTGTTCAATTCCAACCATCTTAGCATAAGGTATTATCTTGAATGAGATAATTTTGGATCTTGGATACCATCTGGAATTATAAGGCATTTTACATGTATACCAATATTTTAAAACTAACAAAGGACATTTTAATTTTTAATAGTAACTTACTTCGGGTCATTCTGGGGAAATTGCTGTCATTTTGGCGCACTATTGGATTTATATAGTTCATGTCCGCTAAATGACAATTAAACTGGTCTTGTTGCATGCTATATCCCTCCGTCCCCCTAAACAGGAGATGTATAAAACAATGTTAATAAGACAAATGATTAATTAATGATTTCTGACTACTTTCAAATGATGCATGCCATCAGGGATGACAATATGATGGCAATCTTACAAACCGTTTGTGCAGGTAAGGCTATCATATCAAATTTAATGACACTTTTTACTTGTATTGAAGCGGTGTCATGTTGCCTTGTTGCACTCAACATGATTCAGTGATACTATTGTGTGTATCATTGAATATCCTGACCATTGAAATATACATTTTGACCTGTCGTCATTTGTGTACATGTGTACTGTAAAGAGGAACATACTTCCGGTCATACCAGGCAATATTAACAGTCATTTTAGACACCATCTAATTGGAATTTTAACCAATAGTTGTATGGACAGTATGTTGCCCATTGTTGGTTAAAAGTTGGGGATTTTTTGGCCCAATTCTTTTAAGAGTGTAGAAAACCCTAAAAAAGTTGTATTATTTATGTTTTCAGGCTTTCTGGATAAACGATGACGAAAAATTCCATATATTGCACATATGCTAAATAGTTCATTATGCTAATTATGCTATTTACGACAACTGCATTACTTCAAAATGAAAACTGGTGTCATAAATGAATTCCTCGTCATAGAAAACCCTAGAAGAGTTGTATTAGTTATGTTTTCAGGCTTTCTGGATAAACAATGACAAAAAAGTCTACATATTGCGCATATGCTAATTAGCTCATTATGCTAATTATGCTATTTATGACAATTGCATTACTTTAAAATGAAACTGGTGTCATAATGAATTCCTCGTCATAGAAAACCCTAGAAAATTTGTATTATTTATGTTTTCAGGCTTTCTGGATAAACAATGACAAAGAAGTCTACATTTTGCGCATATGCTAATTAGCTCGTTATGCTAATTATGCTATTTATGACAATTGCATTACTTTAAAATGAAAACTGGTATCATAAATGAATTCCTCGTCATAGAAGCCCCTGGAAAACCCTGTATTATTTATGTTTTCAGGCTTTCTGGGTTAACATATTATATATTGCATATATGCTAATTAGATAATTATGCTAATTAGGCCAATTAAAGAAATTGCTCAAGGTTGCCAAGGTGGCAACCAAGCTGAATTTACCTCAATACCCATCTAGAAGACGAATCAACAAAAAAACCTTGTACTTAACAACTTCTCCAGGTCTGAATAACTTCTACTGGACTATCATGCAACTTCAAACATGCATTGTGCAAATTCCGAATGAGATGGGACACAAGTATTTCAGTTTCTTTTAATTTAAGGATTTGGCTATTAGGAACAATTAAAGATATATTTATTAGTATAGATCTAAAATTAGCTGATTTTGCCCTTCTCATGTGGAATTGCTCACATCTAGAGTGTATTATGTACATAAGGCAATTCTCGCTACCTCAAATATGCAATTTTCGACGTAGAGGGCAATATTATGCATGGAAATGGTCCGCATCTTCGTTAACTTCACTTCCGGTCCGTATTGAAATACTACGGCTTATGAATAAAATGAGTGCTAAAATGCTTAATTTTTGGATCGCATGACATAAACCACTCAAATTTGAAAATGCAACCAATTGTCTCAATTAATCATGATGGTATATTTTCAAACATGGCGGTTAAACTCAAATTAGAGGATTTTTGTAATACCTGTGTACATTGTCAGCACTGCGCATGCGTGGTTTGCATGACAAACGCCATCTGTTGGCGAAATTGCGTATTTGGGGTAGCGAAAATTATCCCATGTATTTTCAGTATAGTCTATGGGCCAAAAACTGAAATGTCCCCACCCCCTTAAAAATAATCTGAAATGAATTTTTTCCCCTGTTAGATGGGACCATTAATTATCAAAATATGCTTCTTTGCCCTAAATTGAGAGGTGGGCGTGACCACAAAGGCTATTACCATGGCAACGGATCAAGAACAGTAGAATTTCAGAAATGTTATGTATTCGTGATTAAGAAAGTACAAAAACACATTGTAACATTTTAGAATAATGTATCAAAAGTTTCTCGCTTGATTAAAACCCAAATAAGAGTTATAAAAAGTGTCCATCATGATTGAAAGTGGCTGTTGCTATGGAAACAGTAAGAAAAAACTCATATTTGAGCAAAAAAAAAACCATGATGCCACCGGAAAAAAGTAAATATTTGTATTGTATATGATTATCTTCTCTTTTACAGGACACTCACTTATCATAATTTGTTTTAGTAAAGGGGTGATGAATGTGACCACTACATGTGTTGGCCGTTATCACGGTAACAAATATATTTATTGTGTTGAATACTATGGTTGTTTTCAACATGAAATAATGGTAAACATTTAACAGTTTTTGCCGCCTGTTTGATTATATTAAACATTTAAGTTTGGAATAGATCTAAATTTGATTTACGAAAAAAAATTGTTGCCATGAAAACAGAATGTTAATGAAGATGACATCTTTCAACTAAAGAAAGAAATGTAACTAACCAATATAACATATATGGTTCTAGGACAATTACCCCCTGGGCGATCACCCCCCGGAAAATTACCCCCCGGAAAACTACCCCCAAGGACAATTACCCCCTGCAAAATTACCCCCCGGAAAATAACCCCCCCACGGACAATCACCCCCGAGGATAATTACCCCCCGGAAAATTACCCCCCAAGGACAATCACCCCCCGAGGACAATTACCCCCCGGAAAATTAGCCCCCATGGACAATTACCCCCTGTAAATTCCCCCCCCCCCGCAACTACCCCCAGAAAGAAAGTCACTAATATTTTTTAAATTATATTTCTTCATGTAATTACTCTAACCGTTTTGATAATTGTTTTTCACAAAATCAACGTTTTAGAATAAGTTTCATGTAACTAAAATCATCTTCCTGCACGCCGATTGAAAATCTTGCTCATCAAGAGCTACAAAATCAAATGAAATTAATGTACCAAAAGATTATTTACTTTATTTTTAAGCACCGTGCATACTAATAAGTCTTGAAGGTAAATTTCATTCTGAAATCATTACTGAACCAGAAAGCATAATATCTTACTTCAATATGAAATGGATCATGAGATAGATCATGAAATAGACCGTACAAAGGCAAATACATGATCAGTTAATTAGCAAAATTACAGAGGATGCATAAATAATGAAAACTTACACCCTATTTTCTTTGTTGGGTCCCCTTTTCTTTTGGCGATAGAATATAGCGCGTATACTCGCTCTTAGATCTGTGCGCAACCTATTATTAAATTTTCTATATAGAAATTTAATCAGAGGTTTAAATTATCTTTAGAATACTTTGTGATGATTTCTGCCTTTGTTAAATTCACCCAAGGGTTAATGAGAAGTTTAAATTAACTTTTTAGAATGGGGGAGGTAGCCCCATCGATAACAGACATCCTTGCTTTAATCCTCGATGAATTTACAGTTATGTTATTTGTTGTGTTATGATTACGTCATTACGCACTTTCATATTAATATTTTATTTTTCCTTCTTATTTTCCTTCTTATATATATTATATATTTATTACACAAGCTCTGATTCTCAGTAGATCCTTCCATTTTTACGGTTTACAGCAAATAATTCGATACATTCCTCCTTAGTCGAAATGATGATTTGCAAAATGCATTAAAGTAATGTCTCTGAGTTCTGTGATTATTTGTCATAATTTTTGAACTATTGATTGTTCTGTTATAAGTGAAAATAAGACTGAAAACTTTTAACTTTTTTTTAGACATCAACTCTTGCTTACTGAGTGCATTTGCCTTAAAAATGGCCCCAACTTATGCTACTCTCTTCATGGGATACTTAGAGGAGAAACTCTATATGTCGAAACACATTATAATGTTGAAGTTAAAAGGTAATTTGAAAAAAAATGGTTTAGATACTTAGATGATTGTTTTATTGTTTGGAAAACTGAATTTGGAGATATTAATGATTTACATAAGATACTAAGTGAATTACACCCAGCAATTGGTTTTAAATGGAATGTTAATGGTAGCTCAATAAATTTCTTAGATATTAAAATAATAAAGGAAGATAATTTGTTAAAGACAGACATATTCTATAAAGTCACAGACACCCACCAATATTTGCATTTTAAATCTTGTCACCCTAAGCAGTGTAAAAATAATGTCCCGTATAATTTAGCTAGGAGAATATGTACAATTGTATCCGATGAAGAAACTAAAAAGAAACGGTTGGAAGAACTAAAGCATATGCTTTTGATTAGACATTACCCTAAGGAAATTATTACAACCGGTATTTCTAAGGCAAATGCACTCAGTAAGCAAGAGTTGATGTCTAAAAAAGAAAGAAATGAACAGGAGATTCCATTTGTCCACACATTCAACCCAAATAACCCAAACATGTTTCAAATTATTCATGATTCGTTGCCTCTCATCAAGACCGATGAAACTCTGAAAGCAGTATTTGAAAATGTAAAAGTTATATCAAGCAAACGACAAAGCCCTAATCTCAAACAAATATTAACCAGAGCCAGATTTTCCCGAAACAACGATACAGCTTTTGATTAGACATTACCCTAAGGAAATTATTACAACCGGTATTTCTAAGGCAAATGCACTCACTAAGCAAGAGTTGATGTCTAAAAAAGAAAGAAATGAACAGGAGATTCCATTTGTCCACACATTCAACCCAAATAACCCAAACATGTTTCAAATTATTCATGATTCGTTGCCTCTCATCAAGACCGATGAAACTCTGAAAGCAGTATTTGAAAATGTAAAAGTTATATCAAGCAAACGACAAAGCCCTAATCTCAAACAAATATTAACCAGAGCCAGATTTTCCCGAAACAACGATTCAGCTTTTGATTAGACATTACCCTAAGGAAATTATTACAACCGGTATTTCTAAGGCAAATGCACTCACTAAGCAAGAGTTGATGTCTAAAAAAGAAAGAAATGAACAGGAGATTCCATTTGTCCACACATTCAACCCAAATAACCCAAACATGTTTCAAATTATTCATGATTCGTTGCCTCTCATCAAGACCGATGAAACTCTGAAAGCAGTATTTGAAAATGTAAAAGTTATATCAAACAAACGACAAAGCCCTAATCTCAAACAAATATTAACCAGAGCCAGATTTTCCCGAAACAACGATACAAAAGGTGGGGTGAAAAAATGCGGCGACAAAAGATGCAAAACCTGCCCCCATTTGGATGAGACAAATAGAATCAACATTGGAATAAACAACACAGAGTTTTTAATGAAATTTCCATTTACATGTCAAACAAAAAACTTGATTTATTGTATAACGTGCCAAGGATGTAAAGAACAATATATTGGTGAAACAGGAGATGTTCTTCGTAACAGAGTAAGGGTTCATCGTCAACAAATAAGACAGAAAGAATATAGACAACTAAAATTGAGTGAACATATAGAAAGGTGTGCTCGTTCCGTCGAAAATAATTTCTTAATTACACCTTTTTATAAAATGAATGATGATGACAAAACTAAACGTTGCCTAAAAGAAGAACATTTCATTAATAAATTTAAACCTTCACTGAACGCTATATGAATTGCTGTTCCTTACTCTAACTACCACATAGTATACAGTGTATATTATATTATATAATGTTGCATGTACTATTATGTGTATATACATTCAACAGTCAATCGTTGTAGAATCCTTACCATGTTCATTGACTGCATTTTACACCAAGGATCTTTTTGTATCATATTAACTTAAGAAATGCGTCAGACTATTTAATTTCGAAGTCTACATACTCTTTTATCTCAGAATAACCAAACAAGTCTATACCCGGTGTAAGCTATTGTAATCACTGTACTCTATTATGTACTGTGCCAAACAATAATCCACTGTTCCATTAGTTATGTTCACACGTTGTACATAGCATCGATGCTATGTTAGCATCGACACTATATAAGTTTCAAAAATATTTCCAGTACGTTCAGATAGGCCGTGATTGACTTGCTTCTATCACCCACTCGTGACTATTCATCGGTCACCCGCTGCCAAAACAATAATTACTGCGCCACACAGAGTGACCCGAGTATTATTGGTATGCATGGTCAAACGCGCGGAAGTTTGTGTACAGGGGTCATATGATGCGAAGCTTTTGTTTTTAATAATATTTTATTTGTCTTCATAAATCAGCATAATAACACAATAACAATTCATTTGTCATATCGATAATACAATCAAGTACCAAATACATAATACTTAATTTTAAATAAACCTTGTACATGTCAAAATTGACTGAACTCAAATCTTATGCCAAAATAAAACACATGCATGCCGCATGCACACTATATTCTAAGCACATGTAAATCAATATCTAAAGACCACATCATACTTTAGTTAAGGTCTGATTCTGAAAGAGCAGATTCTCAGCTTTAAAATGATATATAACTCATAACTCAATGTATAAAGAGAAGAATGCACAGTCCCTCATAATGTTACTTCTTAATAAGGGTTTAAAGTTTGCAGTCTATTGAAGCACTTGCAAAGTGTTGTGCTAAGGTGACAAATGGAGGATTAGAACTCAATGAAAATTTCTATGAAGGGATTGTCAGATTGTCCTAAAACTTGGCATACTACATAGACATATCCTGTTTATCATAGTGCACAAGTATCAATGCAAGAACTTACTCCGGGAGATTTATGGGAGATTAAAATGAGTATTCAGGGTCGTGAAAAAAGAAAGGTAATACAACAAAATCCAGAGAAGACACACATAAGTCTGATAAAAAGCTGTCAAAAATACCACTTCTAGATTGTTTGGTGCCTCCACATTTTAGATTACTTAGAAAAAAGTAAACTCTTTCAGGAAATACCTAAAATTAAAATTTGACCATGCGTGCCAACCAAAACACATTGATTGAGTTCTATTATACTGAAAATCACACAGTGCGACCTTTGGGTGGTTTTGTGGTACCTGGTCATATATAAAAAAGAAAAAGATAAAAAGAAGGAACCCCGCCCCCCAAAACAAACAAACAAACAACAAAACAACCCCCTTCCTTATCACACAGTATACACATTAGCCTACTTACCCCTATATACATCACATTACATTACAGTACCAGATAAAACAGACAGAATGATAATAGAAAAAAGTAGGGAAGAGGGTACATCACATGATTACATACATTGCATTATATTATAGCACCACATGAAACAGACAGAATTACAATAGCAGCGAGTGAAGATTACAAATAGTCACAAGCGCGGTGGGTGGTCTACCGCAAAGCGTCGATGCTTTGTCGCTGGATCCTGAGATTTACTCCTGTTAAACTCGCTGCAAGAATAGTTTGGAAACTCGCTTCTATCTCGTGACTATCTGCGTTCAGACAGCGTTTGGTCTCGACACTATCTGGTCTTCACCAAAATAGCATCGATGCTATCGCTCTACGTGTGAACGTACCTTTTGTTTCTGCGACTTCAAAAATGTGTGTTCAAAATCATCATTCACAACCCCTAAATTTCCCCTCGGGAGTCCTTAAATTGCAGCAGAAAGCATCTAGATTTTAAAATTGATTATGACAAAAAGGTCCACTTTTGCCAAAAACGACCCACCCCTTTAGTAACCCTCGCTACGGGCCTGTTAATACAAGTTCTGTAACCTTGTACAACAACCAAATACAATAAAATTTAACATAAAATACACTAGTGATCATATGAACTACATATACTACATACTTAAATATTGTAATGTAAAGATAAAAAATAAATACAAGTTAGACAAAAAAGTCTTGAGTGTTTATTTCATCACTGTTTAATCAAGGCAATACATGGCTTTGTTTTGTTTTGTTTTGTTTTTGTTTTTTTTGTTTGGCATACATGAATAAGACTTTGGCAAATATAAAAATATTGATAAAAGTTGTTGTTCAAGGTACTTTCAGCAAATTGGTAAGGAGAAATGGCTGTGAAATGAGGTAAGTCAGTCTTTGGTAGGAAAGATATGTAGTATTCTAAAAATGTTAAAGGCAAAGCAAGGCTAAATAATACTTTATTTACAAATATTTGGCAAAATTCAGTTCTTACAACTTGAGCATTATGACCACTACGGGTAGAATACTTTGGTATAAACTGCTCTTTTCATTTCAGCAGATAAACACACAAAAAAATATGTGTGATATACCCGCTACTAGAAAGTTTCTAGTGTTATAAAAACTGTGCAAGAAACATGGTAGGGCATAAAAATAAATAAAGGTGGAATACGTTAGCTAACAGTTCGACACACACAAATGTTATGTAGGTTTTCCAGATCAAATATCCGTCGACTGCAGGAAAGTGTCATATAGGTAATTGAAATATCCATGGATATTTTTAAAAGTCCACATTTGATTGTGGAGATCCATGGAAGGATTTTCAAATGTCCATGTAGAGGGACTTCTATCCAAACTGGGAAAACAAATGTCACATAGTGATATCAACTGTCCACAGTTTAGAACAATATGTTTAATTATACATTATTTAAGCTAAGGGACCGTTCATAATTCATGCCAGGGGGGGGGGGGGTAAAAATAGGGGGATGTAACGTTTGCTTGTTCGTGTAGGGTTGGCGGGGGGGGGGGGGGTTGGGGTCAGGTAACGTTTGCTCCCCTGATAGGTAACTTTTGCTCCCCCGATAGGGGGGGGGGGGGGGGGTCATGTAACTTTCTTTGAAGTGACATGAATTTTACCCCCCCCCCCCCCCCCCCCCCCCGCGGCATAAATAATGAACGGTCCCTAAATAAAAACAAATCGCACAGAAGAGATATCAGTCCTATCCACCATTTCACAAGGAAAGTCTCTCGTAATTACACAGTCCGAAGCACACCCATACTGACATCAAGTTATGTGCATCATTCAACGCACGCACGCGCGCGCGCACACCCACACTCACGCAGGTATACTTGTGTGTCTTTCCCTTTGTTCTCTCTATTGTTCAAATAGCCACACAAGCAGCAAAAAAAGCCACACAAGCCTGACGGAATAAAGGCATCTATTGTGTTTGACTGTCCATTTAGTCACACAAGTATACCTCTGTTGGTACACACACACGCACACACACACACACAACAATAGAGACAACAATACACATTTTGCAAAATGTTATTTTGCTATGGTTTTTTTTTCCTTCTTTAAATGAAAACGATAAATGACATTTTGTAAGAAAATATTTTCTTCCCTAAATTCATGTGTACACATTTTTGTAACAACTATATGTACTGTTAGTGTCTTCTTTAAAAAAAAATGAAACTATTGATATTCAATAATCTTGCATTGACTCCACACTGTCGGTATTATGATAAATACAAATTTAAAAAAAATATCTTAAGGTGTTCTTTATGGATATTTTATGTTTCCTGAAAAAAAATCTAAAGTTTAGAGTTCACATGTCTCCATAACATGTCGTTCAACAACATTATTCAAGCACTCTCGACGAAACGTAACAATACGAAAAAGTTATACTCTGGAGAGTTGCTGGTGACTGCTGTCTTACATTAAAATGTCAGTTTGCCTCATACATTGTGGTATGGATCTCTGCATTCGACGGAAGAAGTTTCGGCTCAAGCGAGGGGTGATGACATCGACAACTTGCTCTGCAATCTGTGCCAACGTCGCCATGCGCTCCTCGTGAGGGTGAAGGAGAAGCTCTTCACGGACGTTCGCCAACTCCCGTTTGACGGCTGCCTTCCACGTAGAGAAACAGTTCTCAACGATGTTCAGGAACGGCGAATATGGAGGGATATACCTGACCTCTGCATAGTCTGGAAGGTTTGCATCTCTAGCTCGACCATGTGCCCGAGCGTTGTCGAAGAGCATGCAGGTTTCCTGATTGACGACAAGAGGAACTTGCTCCAAGTAGTTGTTGAACCTCTCTCCATTCATGCCACCTAATATAAAAGATATATTATTTTAAAGAACGCAATATTTATATTTCATGTATGATGCATTTTATCTGGTTAGTTTGGGTGTTCCTCTTTTTTGCAAACCATCGGCTAACCCGGGGAACGCCCAATACAATGCTTTTATATATATATTAACAGTTGCGTTTTCATGAAGTACTGAATAAATGTGTTATCAAATCACCTTGAATTAGGTCGTGATGGACAAGCCCTCTTCTGTTGCTTACTGCGAAAGTCATTGTAAGATTTGGTCCACGGCGTCCTGTAACGACCCTCACAGCTCGTTCCCCACGCCTTGCACGACCACGGGTTCTCTTGGTCCATAGGTTGAACCCCGCCTCGTCTATGTAGATGAGCCCTTGGTTGATTCCAGTGTTCATCATCCACACCGCGAAGTCCATCCTCATCCTCTTGGTTCTGTCACTATTTCGCTCAGCCACAGCGTCCTCCAGCTTCTTCATCACGATCAGATTAGCAGTAAGCATGTTTGATAAGGTCGACCGTGAAAAATGAGGGGTATGAGGAAGTCGATGTCTCAGCTCTGCATTGATCTGTTCCAGGGTAAACTCCGGATGTTCACCCACAATTCCTGCAGCTGTTTCTCTGGTCTCGTCGGTGACTAGTCTACGTCGACGACCACCACGTGCCACCGCCACTACCCCATCTCGTGCCTCTGCTCTTCGTATGATACGGTAGGCCGTATCACGTTTGATGCCTAGTACTCTGGCTACCTCCACATAGTCCTCCCCTTGCCTAAAGGCATCAAACAAACGTTGTTTATTTTCCACTGAAATCTTTGCGTAAGGCATCTTTGTCAAGCACTTTCAACTGAATGAAACGTTCAACTGACAAGTGTGTGACTACTTGGACATATGAATTACCTATACGACATTCGATTTACCTATGTAAGACTTAATCCTCTAATTCATGCATGGATAAGCAGGAATTTCTATTATGCGGACATTTAAATTATTATTATTCTTATTTTTCTATCGGGATATTCGTTTTGCAATGTGGACATTTGTTTCCCCTATTTCTATTGTGCGGATATTTGAATTCTCTATGGACACCTTACGTACTTATTCGGATGTTTATTTTGCTAACAGGACATTTGATTTCCCCCTAGGACATTTCAATTACCTATATGACATTTGATCTGACTCTATTAGCCTGAGTACATTTCCCTGTGATAGAAATTGCACAAAAAAATAAATGCATCTCAAGGAAAAATAATTAGCACATCAAAGCCAGCAAGGATTCACACTTAATCTGTCTTTAGCAAAAGACATACAGTACTGCACTTAACAATAAGTAATAAAAATGACATCTTAACAACAATAACCAATCTCCAGTAAGGGAGCCTCATATTATGTGCAAATGTAAAAGTGTTATTTATGCAGCTACAGTGCATATCACATTATGGAGCAATCCCTGATAGCAGAAAGTGTGAAAAATGACGTGATATTTACGTCATGGTTTTCGTCTTTTTTACGTCCTGTAATTACGTCAATAAGACGACAACTTGCACCAACGCAAGACGTCAAGAGAACGTCTTATTTTGACGTCATCTCTACGTCTTCATTCCTCTTCCCTGATAGCAGAAAGTGTTAAAAATGACGTGATATTTACGTCGCGGTTTTCGTCTTTTTTACGTCCTGTAATTACGTCAATAAGACGACAACTTACACCAACGCAAGACGTCAAGAGGACGTCTTATTTTGACGTCATCTCTACGTCTTGTACAAAAATGCTGTTTATAGCACTTGTAGTGTGCTAATTTACCAGCAAAAAAAAATGTGACCGTGGCGAGCCTCGAACCAGGTTCCGCTGATTGAGAGCCGCTGACGTTACCGATGGACTAACAAATGCTTCTTGCAATCCAGTTTAGTCATGGGAGTCAAGTAGATAACATGAATTATGTGGTGTCGTAAATTCACTATGTAACAATTTCTGCTCTAAATCGTACAATGTGAGTTAGTCTAGCGGTAATGCCAGCAATTCTCGATCAGCGGACCCTGGTTCGAAGCTCGCCCAAATCATTTTTTTTTCCAGCTCCCGTGAAAGTGCTGAAATAGCACGTTGTGTGCATTCAATAGCACTCTGAGTGCAGTCCCTATGCATGCCTTCACAAAGTGCTCAGCACTTCAGTTTTTGCAGTGTACAGATGACGTCAATATAAGACGTCCTCTTGACGTCTTGCGTTGGTGCAAGTTGTCGTCTTATTGACGTAATTACAGGACGTAAAAAAGACGAAAACCACGACGTAAATATCACGTAATTTTTACCACTTTCTGCTATCAGGGATTTAGAAACGTTTCAGCGATGTTTTGCTAAATACGTTCCAATTCAAATTCCGATGGCCATATGTTATATCCAATGATAACATACTGAAGAAAACCAACATGACACGGATCAGTGATGAAGTCAGAGGCAGGAGGTGGAAATGGATTGGCAACGTGGTAAGAATGGATGACAACAATCACTGCAGGACAGCCCTCACATGGGTACCAGAAGGTAGAAGAAAAGTAGGGCGCCCTAGGACAACATGGAGACGAACGGTAGAGAAAGAAAGGGGGTCAATGAGGTGGGCATCATGGAACGCAGCCAAGACAGTTGCCAAAGACAGGGTGAACTGGAGAGAGAACCTTGCAGCCTTATGGGCCACAGGGCCCGAAGAGGATAGGATAGGATTATTATTATTACATATTGTTACAGATCACTGAAGCAAAACTTCGGAACTAACCTTTCATTCCTGGTAAACTGTCCTGAGGTTTGGCCATACAGTCTTGTGGTCATAGCATGGGTAATCCTCCCCAACATATAACATGCAGATTGAGTCGCGCGCGTCGACAGGCGCGGCAATGCAAGCGGCGGCATCCCATCGATCTCCACTTATGCGGCATCCACTCTCTCTGCAAGTCTGTGCACATCGCTTCAATAGAGTTATGACGTAACAAATTTACCGCCCAAGAAACCAAAAATTGACGAAAAGTGAATCTTATTTCTAAATAGATAGTGTACAAAAACTACGTGGGCGGCGCGAGCCTTAGTTTCTTAGATCAGCCTTAGATATCTGTTCTAAAAAGGATTCTCAATTTAAAGTCCGAAATTCAGAATTTTGCTAGATCCTAGTGAAAATGTGCTACATTTGGCCAAATTATGCCAGGAATAATGCTAGATTCCAAGAGGGTCAAAATAATGCTAAAAAGCATAATTATGCTAGATGTGGCAACGTTGCATGTGACCATATCGGAACTTAGAGATCACGTGATAATTCGGTAACGTTTTAATGGTAGAGACTATTTTGAGCACCAAGTCAACCACATTAATTCAAGACGTACGCGTAACGCACTAAATGAATATTCATGAGCTAGTCCAGGCGGCGGTAATCGCGGAATTGGCGCTCATATAGTGCCTTATTGCTCACGAACCCTACGAGGATTGTAGGAATGATAATCTTGAAAATTTTGTTTTAAATAAACTTTATTTACGTCTCAATATTGTCTTTAACATCTATTTATCTAGACACTGACTTTGATTTTCATTAATTATAATAATTATGTATCACTGTTTTCAAGCAAAATCGCGCATCGCATGATCGGTGCTCATTATAGTGCCTTGGTGCTCATGAAACGTGTGCTAAACCCATAGACAAATTAAAACTTATAGACGGAAAGGTAGCACCCGCGGATTGCCTCATTTACATATAAGCTGTAGCGTCACGTCACCATTCAATCTAAGCGTATTCGGCCCATAAACAAATTAAAAACCCCCCCTATTCAGCCACTAAAAAAAAAAAAAAAAAAAAAAAAAGAGCGAGAGCGAAAAAGCGGGGGAAGTGAGAGAAAAAGCCCTACAAAGGCGTTACAAGCCGTTATCTTTCTCTCAAAATTTGCTAAAACGTCAAAGTTTTCGCGCTTCGCGCGGGATGGGGGAAATAACTCTCCTCTCCCTGCACCCACTGTTATATACAGTGAAATGTTGAGTCCACATAATTGAAAAGCAGTCCAGGCGTTGAACTATAACTGTCCGCCTGAAAGAATTGTTTGCTACTAGCCGTTTCCTTTCTCTCAGATTTGCTAAAACGTCAGAGCTTTCGCGCTTCGCGAGGGAAGGGGGATCCCCCTCCATGCACCCATCCCTATACAGTGCAGTATTACGTCGAAAATAACTGAAAAGCAGCCAGGGCATCAAAATAACTTTCCGCCTAAAAAAAGTGTTACGAGCCGTTATCTTTCTCAGTCTCAAATTTGCTGTAAAATGTAGGAGCTTTCGCGCTGTTACATACAGTGCAATATTGCGTCCAAATAACTGAAAAGCAGTCAGCGAGTTACGAGCCGTTATCTTTCTCTCAAATTTGCTAAACGTCAGAACTTTCGCGCTTCGCGCTGAAAGGGGGAAACTGCCCCTTCCTGCACCAACCCTGTTACATATAATGCAGTATTGCATCCAAATAACTGAAAAGCAGCCAGGGCATCAAAATAACTTTCCGCCTAAAAAAAGTGTTACGAGCCGTTAACTTCTCTCAAATTTGCTGTAAAAACGTAGAGCTTTCGCGCTTTGCCCGGGAGGGGGGGGGGGGGGGGAATTCCCCCTCCCTGCATCCACCCCTGTTACATTCAGTGCAATATTGCGTCCAAGTAACTGAAAAGCAGCCGGGACGTCGAACTGTAACTGTAGCTTTATACAAGCCGTTATCTTTCTCTCAAAGTTGCTAAAACGTCAGAGCTTTCGCTCTTTGCCCGGGAGGGGGGAAACTCCCCCTCCCTGCACCCACCCTTGTTACATACAATGCAGTAACTGAAAGAAAAGGCAGTAACTGAAAGCAGGCAGGGTGTCGAACTAGCCTGTATTATTATTATGGCCTGTATTATCAACCCCCAATATTTTTTGATAAAATTAATAACAATTATGATGATTAACTTAAAACTAATAATTATCCAATCTTATTATGTTTCACCTTGAAATACCATCACATTGTTTAATTATTAGTAGTAAGGAAATAAGAAATGCCATAATTTCAATGTGTAAATATGGAAGAAAATTCGTTCGCCCGCATTGTCATTCTCAAATGAGGGGTTCCGTCCATTAGAGGAGATCCGTGCATTCATTCTATTCATTAAAAAAACATTTTGGGATGCTTTAAAATGGAAGTTTTATAGACAGATTTTCGAAAAAGTCCCTGGTGCACACCCTCCCCCGCTCGGTCGCTTCGCTCAGCGGCGTATCTAGGGGTGGGGGAAGAAAGAAAAATCATAATCTTTATACGGATTACGCACCCCAAAATCCGCATGCAGGTTAATGCACTAGCAATATAGTTTTTGGAGGTTTGAAATACGAAAATTTTCGAAAGCTCGGTCGCTTTGCTCTCTCGCATAATTATTATCTTTCAGGATCTCATAATTTCTTAATAGCTTAAAGGGTTCAAAATTTGAAAAAATAAAGATGTAATTGCTTTGCTCGCTATATCATGTATGTGTCATATGACGCCTGCTAAATATTGCGCCCCCGATCTAGGATAAAGTGTATAAAACAGCATTTGCAAAGGTTCAGCTTTTGAAAGAAATCTCAACTTGAGGTATAGCCTTGCTGAATTTCTCGACTCCTTCTCAAGGCTTTCAGGATTTTCGTTATTTTTGCTCTCTATTGTAGAAGTGAGTGAATAGAAAACCGCTTAGGGCCTATTAATGTATAACATTCGAGCTTCTCTACCGCTCATTTGCGGTGGTCGATTGCAAAATTTCCTGGGTAAAATGCACAAGAAATTGCGCTTTTTAGGGTTAAAATTGAAAATTTTGCCGCTCAGTCGCTTTGCTCCTTCGCTGACGAAGATAAGTTTGGGCACTCGGGGGGGGGGGGGGGGGACTTCATTTTTTGACCCGGGTTCCATAATCCCTAGTATCATGAACACGGATCGACACCCCGGTGGTCCCCCTATTGAAAAATCCTGGCTACGCCTGTGAGCGTCACCATTCAGGCTAGGCGTATTCGGCCACGCCCATTTGGTAACATTTCATTTTCCCGAAGCCCCCGATACCGCTAAAATATCGAATAGTATCGAGAAACACCTTATGCATTATTCATTTTTGTTTTGCATACTCCGATTTATCACACTTTGATTGGACCTCAGAATGCCTGGATACTCCCAGATTTCTTTACATATTGTGAAAGCCGGTGAGGTGTACATTCGAACTCATGCAGAATTTTTGCCGATCGCATGTTTTCATCATATTTGCATATGAAGTCAAAAATATGATTTTGAAAAAAATGTCGTCATCATTATTGTATTCATTTGATAATATTTCAGTAATAGGTGCTCGATTTTCTTCCAAATGTTGATATGTTATAGCTGAGACAATTCTCTACAAGATCAGTGAACACCATTTTTCATTTTGATGACGTCATCACAGTGAAATTTTCAATCAAAGATGCCATGTCAGAATTTTCCCTATTTGCGTGTTATGTCTATGGAAGATGACTTTTTTTCGAATCATGAATCTACATGACATTGTTCTCTGAGCAGTATCTCAGTTATTTTTGGTCTATTTCCTTCCAGATTTTAATATGTTGTAGCTGAGACTATAAGCTTTTATAAATATGGTCTCCAATTTTTGATCAGATGTCGGGATCATGCCCAATTTTTTACTACAAAATGTGATTTGAGAATCCCGTTTTTCGCTTACGTATTATCTTTATGGGAAATATTTTGGTATATTGTTCAAAGCACTAGCCTCCCATTCCGGTGACCCAGGTTCGATCCCCGGTGGGTCCATAATTTTTTTGGGGGGGCCTCTTTTTGGCTTTTCTTTTACCATCCTCTTCGACTATTATAACATAAGCAATCACAAACCATGTAATAAAATGCTTTATTTTGCATGTTATGTCTATTAGAAAGTAGTGTGCAGTAGTTTGTGTACAACCCTATGGAAACTTTGATTCCCTGTCGTGTATTAGAGCTATGGGGTTTATCTCCCAAGTATCCTGCAATATTAACTAGTCCTTTTTGATATCACAATTTCTCAAAATTGGCTTAGTCAATTATCTTCAAATTTTCGTTAGTCATCAGTCCTAATAAGGTCAAGTTCCCGCATCTTTTTCAAGGTCATCAGATTATTGGGACGTCATCTAGGCGCCATTTTCTACAAATCAACTTATGGTCGTATCTTCATAACGAAATGTCATTTCTGTTTCATATTTGGCATGGTTAAGGTCAATGTCATTCCAGTCATGGTCATCACCATTATCACCATAATCATCATCATCATCATCACACATTATTTTCTCCCATCTTATCTTATATCATGGTTTACCATGCGTATCTTTATATTTCACCTGTCAACTTCTCAACAAAATAGAAGATACGGACGACATTGCATGCACATCGTTCTGATACGAACGATTGCAGTTCTAAATGTTGTCATGTCATGATCATCATTATCGTCATTGCTATGAGCATCTTATCATTGTCAACATTAACATGATTGTTATCTTGCACAAATATTATCACATCTTACAATGACCGTTTCACACATTTTTCTACATTCCTGTCCTCAAGAAGCATCTCCATTCATGGCATTCTTGACTTCCTATCTTCAGTTTAGCATTTCTCTATTATTATGATCATCCTGATTACAATCATGATCATAAAAATTGAAAGACAGACCACCTAATTCGTCCTCATGACGAATTAAATTTCTATATTTATTCTTTATTTTTATTTTTCTCCCCATTTCTTGTGACCGTGAATTCTCAAAATCAACTTGATCAATTTTCTTCAAATTTTCGTCAGTTATCAGGCCATATCAGATCAAGTGCCCTTTATTATCCCCTCATTATCAACATCAGCAGGTCATCGTGACGTCATCCAGGCGCCATTTTGTGAAATCACATTATCAATCATATCTTCATAACGAGTCATCAAAAATGAACCATATTTGACACACATGAACTTCAGGTCAAGGGTCAACATAAAATGTCATCAAAATCCGCGCGTGCATCATGAATTAAAAAATATAATTTTGGAAAAAATGACGTCATGTGATTTATCTTTCATATTTGGCATGGTTAAGGTCACTGTCATTGCAGTCATGATCATCACCATTATCCCCATTATCATCATCATTATCACAATCATCATCATTATATCATCATCATCATCTTCATAATCACCATCACCATAATCATCACCATTATCACATCATCAATCATCATCATTATCACCTTCAACATCATGATTATGATCACCATCATAATCATCATCATCATCACCATCACCATCATCATCATGATTATCATCAACATCAACATCATCATCATTATTATCATCACCGTCATGATCATCATCGCTATTGTTATATCATCACCATCATCATTATATCATCATAATCATTATAACCATCATCATTATATCATCTTCATCATCATAATCACCATTATCATCATCACCATAATCATTTTACAATAACCGTTTCACAAATTTTGCTACATTCCTGTCCTCAAGAAGCATCTCCATTCATGGCATTCTTGACTTCCTTTCTTCAGTTTAGTATTTCCCCATTATTATGATCATCCTGATTACAATCATGATCATACAAATTGAAAGACAGACCACCTAATTCGTCCACATGACGAATTAAATTACTAGTTAGGTGGTCTGTCGTAGTCGACAGACCACCTCTTAATTTCGTCAGAATTTTCTTCTTTATTCTTTATTTTTATTTTTCCACCACTTTCTTGTGACCGTTTTTTCTCAAAATCAACTAAATCAATTTTCTTCATATTTTCGTCAATTATCAGGCCATATGAGATCAAGTACCCCAGTCTTTTTCAAGGTCATCAGTGTCACAAAGTAACCAGGAATTTCAATCGAGCAATTACTAGGGAATAGCATCACTTTCAACCCAAGGGAACAATAGGCTCACAGGCTAGAGTGCTCTGGTTGAATAGGAGAGTTATGTGAATGATGTGTGCTGAGCAGTGGTACCTTGTGCAATGAGCTGTGCATGAGTGCTAATTGTATGTTGTATGAGCTTGCCACTGGGAGAGCAACTTTGGCACTGGTCAAGGCAGGACCTGCGTGCTGAGTGAGTGTGTGAGGAGATGAGATGTGCAGCAAGTAATTTCTTACTTTTGGTTGGCATCTATCCTGAAATACGGGCAAAACAGGCCAGGACAAAACTTCTCTACAGCTCCACATCATGGCTCTGACACCATAGTCAGGCAGCTGGGTTCAGGGAATTCTGGGAATTTCAAACTCTTCTTGGACAGATCTTCCAGGGCAGATCGTCTTACCTCTGAGACGAGATCCTTCGTCTGGACAAGCTACATTTACAACCGAATCCAACGTCATACTTCGAGCAAGCTTTCGGGAACAGGCGACACAACCCCTTGAACACCCATGGACATTCTCGAGCACAGGAATACAAGAATGTAAGGAGATTCCATATGGGTTGAGGACAGTCGCGGACATTTATTTAAATTGTTAAATACTGCACGTGCTAAAAAGTATGATTTTCTAGATTTTCCCAGGGGGTATTTGCAGTACTGCTATTACCAAAAGAGGGTAATAGTGTATTTTACTGAAAAGAGTGATATTTTTTTGTTTTGGTAAACCCTTTACAGTGATATTTACATGTTTAATGCTTTGAATTATCACAAGAATATTTATGTGACAGAATTTGAATATATATAGTTTTTGCATATGACTTTATTATACTCTTTGAATTGTCATGTGAAATTTATTCTGAGTATATTGGTCAGTTAAGAAAAGATGAAATCTAATTAACAAATCATATTTTCAAGATTTGAATATACACAAAGGCATTGAATTTGAGTAATTATATTTGTGTAAGTTCTTAACCAACCTATCTATATTTAGACAGAACAGTATCTATCGCCAGACATTGCAAAAACAGTGCATAGATCTGACAATCAGGTCATCGTGACGTCATCCAGGCGCCATTTTGTAAAATCACAATTATCAATCATACATTCATAACGAGTCATCAAAAATGAACCATATTTGACACACATGAACTTCAGGTCAAGGGTCAACATAAAATGTCATCAAAATCCGCGCGCGCTACATGACGCGCCCGTACGCACGCGTCAAAATTAAAAAATGCTCAAAATCACTTCTTAATCAAATTAGAGTACGGTTCAGGACATTTTAAGCATTTCAAAATTTTCTGTCCGTGAGCGTCCGCGCGCGCGTTATGCGTACGCGCAGCGCGTATAGAAGGTAAAAACGCTGTTTTTCGCATGGTTTGTCTTCTTGACAGTTTCCAACTATTTACAGTCATTCTCGACCTTCCATAATGCCACACGCGTGCGTCAAACTTTCAAATTCGTGCGCGCATCAATGGGCATTCTAATGTAAAAAGTGGTAAAAACATGCCTATCTAGAATCCGCCATAGCTCCTCAGAATGCGTGGATACCTCCAAATTCTTTTACATATTCTGAAAGCCAGTGAGTTGTAGATTTAAATTCATGTAGATCTTTTGCCGATCACATGTTCTGACGTCATCATATTTGCATATGAACTCCAAAAAATGATTTTGAAAAAATGACGTCATTTTTGTATTCATTTGATATTTCAGTAATAGGAGGTCGATTTTTTTCCAAATTTTGATATTTTGATTACTCACCACCATTTTTCATTTGGATGACGTCATCACAGTGATATTTTCAATTAAAGACGCCATGTTAGAAATTCCCTATTTGCGTTTTATGCCTATGGAAGATGATTTTTTTTCGAATCATGAATCTACATGGCATTGTTCTTTCAGCAGTATCTCAGTTATTTTTGGTCTATTTTCTTCCAGATTTTAATATGTTGTAGCTGAGACTATAAGCTAATTTTTGATCAGATGTCGGCATCATGCCCAATTTTTAACTACAAAATGGGATTTGAGAATCCCGTTTTTCGTTTACGTGTTACCTCTATGAGAAATATTTTGGTATATTGGTCAAAGCACTTGCCTCCCATTCCGGTGACCCAGGTTCGATCCCCGGTGGGTCCATTAATTTTTTTTGTTGTTGCTTCTTTTGGCCTTTCATTTTACCATCTTCTTCGACTATTATATCATATACAATCACAAACCATTTAATAAACTGCCTTATTTTGCGTGTTTTATCTATTGGAGTAGTGTGCAGTCGTTTGTGTACAACCCTATGGAAAATCTGATTCCCTGACGTGTATTAAAGCTATCCTGCAATATCATTAGTCCTATTTGATATCACAATTTCTCAAAATTGGCTTACTCAATTATCTTCAAATTTTAGTCAGTCATCGGTCCTAATTAGGTCAAGTTCCCACATCTTTCTCAAGGTCATCAGATTATCGTGACGTCATCTAGGCGCCATTTTGTACAAATCAACTTATGGTCGTATCTTCATAACTAAATGTCATTTCTCTTTCATATTTTGCATGGCGAAGGTCAGTGTCATTCCAATCAGGTTCATCACCATTATCATCATCGTCATCATCATTATTATATCATCATCTTCATAATCATCATCATAACCATCACCATCAGTATCATCATCACCATCAATCATCATCATTATCACCATCATGATTATCACCATCATCATATCATCATCATCACCATCATCATCATGATTATCATCAACATCATCATCATTATCATCAACATCATCATCATTATCATCATCATCATCACCATTATTACTATATCTTCACCATCATTATATCATCATCATCATCACCATCATCATTATATCATCATCATCATTATCATCATTACCATAATCATCACCATTACCATCATCACCATCAATCATCATTATTAATTATATATATATATATATATCATCATTATAATATCATCACCATCATCATTATATCATCATCATAATCATCACCACTATCATCATCACCATCACCATTATCATCACCATTATCATCATCGTCACAACCACCATTACCATCATCACCATAATCACCATCATATCTTACAGAACAATTTACCAGTTCAAGACAGACCACCTAATTCGTCTTCAGTGACGAATTCAATGTTTAGTTTATTTTTATTTTTCCACCACTTTCTTGTGACCGTGATTTCTCAAAATCAACTAAATCAATTTTTATCAAATTTCTGTCAGTCATCAGGCTTATCATGGTCAAGTGCCCCAATCTTTTTCAAGGTCATCATGTCATCGTGACGTCATCCAGGCGAAATTTTGTGAAATCACATTATCTTCATTATCTTCATAACGAGTCATCAAAAATGAACCATATTTGACATACATTAACTTCAGGTCAAGGGTCAACATAAATGTCATCAAAATACGCGCGCACATCATGACGCGCACGTACGCGCGCGTCAAAATTAAAAAATGCTCAAAATCACTGGCGTGTACATTGAGACGCCACGGTCTATCGGCCCCGCGGGCGTCTTTTTTTTTTGTAACCAAGCCTAGGCAGATTTCGCATTTTTTCATGAATATTCATGACGCAGGGTCGGGAAACGGTTCCGATTGGTCTTCATGAAAGCGTTAAGCACGGTCGCCGCTACGGCCGATGGGGGGGGGGGGGGGGTGGAAGTCCCTGGCCTGCACGCGCGCACGTAGTACGCATATTATGATCGTATGTGTTCAACGTGTAGGCGCCTAGCCTACGTTTTTGCACTCAATAATCTATTATCGATCTAAGTTAGATCTTAATAGAGTTAGAATTGCCTCCACGTATCCCTCAAAATGCTGGCCTAATAATAGACGTGTGGTAGACCCAACTTCAAAATGGAATCGGAATGTGATGGTGTGATATCATCAAATTTGCAGGTCTAGCCAAGACTCTAACTACTCTAGATCTACTCTAACTAGACCAATTTTGTTACAATTTTCAATTTCAGTTAAGTTTAGATTAAGTGAATGTTATTTTAAGGTCAATGAGCATGATGAGTTAGACCTAGATCTAATCAGTACTAGTAAATGATTGATGATGGGGGTAGATCTACATCTAGATGATTTTAGATCTACCTACAATAACTAGTTACGCACTTTGTTTTCATCAGCTAAAAGGTCACCAAAATAATTTGTTTTCTTGGTACTAACGTTAGTACTACTATTGGAATGTTAGTAGTAGTCTGCTTCTTTCAGTCCTGAAGACAGTTCTTCTAACTCAGGGCAATGTGCGTTACAGGAGCAGGGTGCAAGTGCTAATTACAGTGTGCATGCAAGGAAATTTAATTTCTAACGTGAACAGTAAGACTCTAACGTTGTTAGACCTAGCCTAGAGTCTGTGTCTTGATATACGCATAGCCTAGGCCTAGACCTATTTTCAGAGTAATGCCAGTGGCAGTGTCAATTTTGGTCGGAAAAGGAGGGTGTCCTCAAAAGAGCTAATTACTAAATTAGATCTACGCACATGCAATAAATTAATGGAAAACTTGATTTTGAAATTGACTGCTCAATCCAATTTGTTACGTGTCACATTGCATAGGTGGGGTGAATATGTTGAGAATTAAACAATACATACATGAACGTAGGCTAGGCGCCTACACGTTGAACACACACGATCGAAATATAGCGCTGCCCGTAATATGCGACCGTGCTTTCATGAAGACCAATCGGAACCGTTTCCCGACCCTGCGTCATGAATATTCATGAAAAAATGCGAAATCTGCCTAGGCTTGGTTACACAAAAAAAAGACGCGCCCCGCGGACTATCGGGATTCCCCCTGCCGTCCGTGCGCGTCCGTTCGCACGTTATGCGCGCGCAGTACGGTTCAGGACATTTTAAGCATTCCAAAATTTTCCGTCCGCGCGCGTGTACGTTATGCGCGCGCACAGCTCGTACAGAACGTAAAAACGCCGTTTTTCGCATATTTTGTATGGTTCAGGACATATTAAAGGACAAGTAACCCCACGTGATATTCTAGATGCACCTATTGTCTGCTACGTCTTTCCATGGAGGCTGCCATTTTGTGCATGACACGGATCATTAGGTACCATATGCATTGATAATAGCCTACCTTTACAACAGATACGTCGCTTTGTTCTGATTGTATTACGATTGTTATTGGCCATGGGCCTAGATAATTGACGACCCATGAGTTCTAATAGCCATCCTGTAAAGCAGATTCCTCGCTTTGTTTTGGTATTGTTACGATTGTCTCCGTCCTTGACGTCAATTCTCCGTCCTTGACGTATATTTTTTATGAAGTATATTTTTTATGAACAAATTAAGACCTTTTAAAAAATATATAAAACTAAACTTACATTTCAGAATATGTGACTTTATCTAATATATATTTGTCCTCTAAAAATCAATTACAAGTTAACGATGAAGGAAATTTTACTTGGGATGAAAAATATGTTCGTGTACACATAAAGTAATGGCAGCCCCTTATTATTGCTAGCAGACGATAACTTGGCTGGAAAATAGTGATTTATATCTATATCCTGTGTTTTTACATGAAATTGCATGTATCAAATAAGAGGCATATACTACACCATTCAAAATAAGCTAATTCATACGCTGAGGTTAATTTCCCTTTAAGCATTTCAAAATTTGCCGTCTACGCCCGATAGACCGCGGTGTCTGAAATGCAACGCCTTTTCACATCACGTCTTAAAAGCATAATGACTCAAATAATTCATGTATCTTAATCCCGGGGGGGGGGGGGGGGGGGGGGCTTCCATTGAAATCCGTACAGCATCCGCGAACCTGAAAACGAGGAAAAAGGGTAGTTTTTCAGGGTCAAGTCTTAAAATATGAAATTTGTTTTTAAGCAGCAAGAAAGGCTCATGATTGCATATCCTTTTGAAGATTGGATTTTCCAAGCATACAACTTAACGACGATCAGATCGTACACTCTTAGAACAGGTGGTAAAAAAACATGTGGTTAAACAGTTGTGGTAAGAATATGTGTCATATCTGTGTAGAAGCATGAAACAAGGGTACACAGCATGCGAGTTACACCTGCACCGCGGTAAAAAAGAAACCCGATTCTGGTCAAACTTCGTCCACATGTCAAAATGTTACCCCATTTGTGGTAATCATCAACACACTTGGACACGATGACAAAAGAGAGTGGGCAAAATATACAGCTCCTCACTGTACCCTCCACAATAGACCTGTTTACTAAGTGATTCAAATTTTATGCATACTTTTGAAACAAAGGTTGTTCTTGACAACCTGAAAGCTTGCCAGAGGCTTGTCAGACATAGCAACAAGTAATGTATGCAAACTGGATTCCAAGTATAATTGTAGTTCATTCATTCATAACAGATTAATGGAATACTTGTACCTCGTTACTAGGTCCCCAGGAAAGAAACATCCATAAATTTGAATCACTTAGTAAACAGGTCTATTGTTCTGGTAGAAGAACATCCCTTCATTCCTATTATGTAAAATAAGTAGAACCGTGAATATGCATGTGACACCTGTTCTACATTTTTTTACATAATAGCATTAGCAATGAAGGGATGTTCTTTTGTCCGCTTCTTTGTTTGCCATGTTCATAGTTCTAGTGTGTGTATATAGGGGCGAAACGTGGCCGGGTATACGATCACATGCAGTGCAGTGGTGAAGCTACACTACAGTTCATCGTCATCATTGAGTCGTTGCTGAGATCGTGGGGGATGCCAGCCGATGTCATCTCTTCATTTAATTGTAAAACATTCACCTTTTCATTATATTAATTTTATTATTGCATCAGAAGCTATGTTATAGACCCACAGCACATTTCAGAGTTGATTGCACATTGGAAGTGGATGTTTGATGCCTTGATGCTGCGTTCCGCCGGCGGAGGAGCCCCGGAGGGAGCCCCGGGCGGAACTTCCGATTTACACGTGTGCACCAATACTTTTATAGCCAGCCAAAAATGCCATGCAGTTAGCTCAATTTTTGTCCAGATTTATTCCTAAGTATCTATAGTGTGACGCCACCATTATAATATAATTATGTCTAAATTATATGTAAATCATTTGTTATGTGAAAATCAACCTTTCAGATCATGTTATATAGTTGGAAAGTCTGTTGTAACATTGTTTTGTAGTTTTTTTTTTTCCATTATTGAGATGCAAGTTTTAAGAGGAAATGCGTTTGTCAAAACTATATCAAAATGTTTGAAGTTAGTGTTTTTTCCAACAAATTCACAAAACAAGAAACATACATCCAGGTTTTCGCCCTTTTCTTTTGGAAAATTGACCAAATTGTAAAAAAAAGAAGCTTGTATATTGTTACTTTTTTTGTGATTGATCCACATTCCAGCGTTTAAAGTATAATTATATGTAAATTATATGTAAATAATTCAACCTTTCTGATCATATTTAAATACAGTAGTTTAAAATCTGTTTACTTCTTTTGAACTTTTTCCATGCTTATTAAAATGCAAGTTTAACAAAACATAATTTTCATTGTGCATTTGTCTTGTAGTCTCAACTCATCCTGGTGTAGACATTTAGTGTAAAAAGTGACACATTGGGGTGTGGTAAAAAATATGGGGTAAATTCTGTACCACTTAAGGGGTAAAATAATAACACAGCTGCGGGGTGAATTGTTACACAGGCTGGTAGTGGTTAAAAGTTGCACAGCATGGGGTAAAAAAGGGAACATGCTCGTTTTGGGGTAAGATGTTACCCCACCCTTTGGTGTTAACATTTTACACATTAGATGTGTAAAACATAACACATGTATCAAGCAAAATCTAACCACTCATGGTGTGTAATGGTTTACACCACAGACGACCATGTTCCCTTTTAACACATTTTGGTGTTATTTTTTAACACCAATGAGGTAACTTTTTTAAAGAGTGTACTGAGCCGTATCCGGACACCTACCCCCTGGAAAACCACCCCCGGATAACCACCCCTAGGATAACCACCCTCCAGGAAAACTACCCCCTAGGATGACTACCCCCCCCCCCCCCCGGGACAATTACCCTCCAAGTTAAATCCCCCCCCCCCCAACTAACTACCCCCTAGGGCAACCACCCTCTAGGACAACTACCCCCGGACAACTACCCCCCTAGGACTACCACCCTCTAGGACAACTACCCCTAGAGCAACCACCCTCTAGGACAACTAGGGTGGTTGTTCTAGGGGGTAGTTGTCTGGGGGGTAGTTGTCCGGGGGGGGGGGGTAGTCGCCCTACAGGGTGGTTGCCCTAGGGGGTAGTTGTCCTAGTGGGTGGTTATCCGGGGGGTGGTTGTCCAGGGGGTAGGTGTCCAAGAACCGTACTGAGCATGTTTAGTAGATAATACAGAATATTTTGTTGATAAACGGCAAATCAACCTGCGGATGTTGAATGGAAAAGTTCACTCCTATAAATCTCTGTATAGGACCTTGGTATTTTGTTAGGGAGCTTCTTAAATTTTCTAGTTGTGATATGCCTTACATTTGTTCAAAATCAAATACTCGTTATATTTTCAAAATGGTAAATAATTGTACGTATATTCGTTTTTGTGTTTCAATTCTTGCCAGTTATGTTTCTTTGAGAAGTTGATTTTTGTCTTATTTTTATATGTACCGTTTTGTAACAGACAGTCGGATTTCTATTCATGTTCCGACCATGCGTTTTCACCCTCATTATTGAGCATTATTTCTTTCGTTGTTTTTTAATCAAGAAAAACAAAAACATAACGCAATCCCTTATCTTTTCTTTTCAATAATTTTCAAAACAAAATGAGCTGTGTCCAAGGCAAATCAATATTTGGAACTTATTCAATTTATAATATTAATCAGTCTTCAAAATCAATCGTCAGTTATGCCATTTCCTCGTTTCTCTTCTGATATTCATTCAGTTTAACGCTGCTTAGTTTGAATTCTTTATATGAATTAGTGATAGTTGTGTATTTGTTATGAGATGGGTTTGATGAAGGCAATAAGTACTGTTTATATGAAAAAGTTGATTTTCAAAGATGTTATTTAATAAAACTTTGAGTTTCAATGAAAAGTTTCAAATTGCACGTCCTGTTTATTAGCGTTAGTTTCTTTTATTTCAAATAAAAATAAAAACAAAGACTTGAAGTCACTTATTGCATAATCCACTGAACATCAAAAAGTTAATGAGCGCATCCAGGAGGGGGGGGGGGGGGGTGACGATCCACCTCCCATTTCTCTAATTTTTTTTTTTTTTTTAAAGTTTTGCTGTTAGTGCTTTCGATTGCAAGAGGTGTATAGTGATTTGAGCGAATGTGCGGAATTACTGGTGACTGGCGTGTACATTGAGACGCCACGGTCTATCGGCCCCGCGGTCTATAGGTCCCGCGGTCTATCGGCCCCGCGGTCTATAGGTCCCGCGGTCTATCGGCCCCGCGGACTATCGGGATTCCCCCTGCCGTCCGTGCGCGTCCGTTCGCGCGTTATGCGCGCGCAGCGCGTACAGAACTTTAAATTGCCGTTTTTTCGCATGGTTTGTCTTCCTGACACTATTCTTGACATTTTCCAACTATTTACAGTCATTCTCGACCTCCCATAATGCCACACGCAGGCGTCAAACTTTCAAATTCGTGCGCTCGTCAATGGGCATTCTAATGTAAAAAGTGGTAAAAACATGCCTATATGAAATATTCCATACCTCGTCAGAATGCCTGGAAACCCCCATTTTTTTTACGTATTCTGAAAGCCTGTGACTTGTAGATTTGAATTCATGCAGAATTTGTGCCGATAAAATGTTCTGACGTCATCATATTTGCATATGAACTCAAAAATATGATTTTGAAAAAAATGACGTCATTTTTGTATTCATTTGATAATATTTCAGTAATGGGTAGTTGATTTTCTTCCAAATTTTGATATGTTTAATAACCATTTTTCATTTTGATGACGTCATTACAGTGAAATTTTCAATTAAATATGCCATGTCGGAATTTTCCCTACTTGCGTGTTATGTCTATCGAAGATGATTTTTTTTCGAATCATGAATCTACATGACATTGTTCTCTGAGCAGTATCTCAGTTATTTTCGGTCTATTTCATTCCAGATTTTAATATGTTGTCGCTGAGACTATAAGCTTTTACAAATGTGGTCTCCAATTTTTGATCAGATGTCGAGATAATGCCCAGTTTTTAACTACAAAATGTGATTTGAGAATCCCGTTTTTCGTTTACGTGTTATCTCTTTGGGAAATATTTTGGTATATTGGTTATAGCACTTGCCTCTCATTCCGGTGACCCAGGTTCGATCCCCCGTGGGTCCATTAAAAAATTTTTTTTTGCTTCTTTTTGCCTTTCATTTTACCATCTTCTTCGACTATTATATCATATACAATCACAAACCATTTAATAAACTGCCGTATTTTGCTTGTTATGTCTATATTAATGTAGTGTGTAGTGAAATTCTGATTCCCTGTCGTGTATTCGAGCTATGGGGTTTATCTACACCTATCCTGCAATATAAACGAGTCTAATATGTTATCATGATTTCTCAAATTTTCGTCATTCATCAGTCCTAATAAGGTCAAGTTCCCGCATATTTGGTCATCAGGTTATTGTGACGTCATCCAGGCGCCATTTTGTACAAATCATCTTATGGTGGTATATTCATAACGAAATGTCATTTCTCTTTCATATTTGGCATGGTTACGGTCAATGCCATTCCAATCATGGTCATCATTACCATCATCACCACCACCATCCTCATCATCAGCATCATCACTGTCATCACAATTATCATCATCATTCTTTGTCTTTTGTTCTTTATTTCGTGATTATTTTCATGATTCTATCATCTCCTAATTTCACAGTATGCATTATTTTCTCCCATCCTATCTTATATCATGGTTTACCATGCGTATCTTTATATTTCACCTGTCAACTTCTTAACAAAATAGAAGATACGGACGACATTGCATGCACATCGTTCTGATACGATTGCAGTTCGAAATGTTATCATGATCATCATTATCGTCATTGTCATCATTTATATGAGCATCTTATCATTGTCAACATTATCATGATTATCTTGCACAAATATCACATCTTACATTGACCGTTTCACACATTTTTTTACATTCCTGTCCTGAAGAAGCATCTCCATTCATGGCATTTTTGACTTCCTATCTTCAGTTTAGTATTTCCCCATTATTATGATCATCCTGATTTTAATCATGATCATACAAATTGAAAGACAGACCACCTAATTCGTCCTCATGACGAATTAAATTCTAGTTATTATTATTATTGTTATTATTATTATTGTTATTATTACTAGTAGTAGTATTATCAGGGCCAAAAGTGACACTTTTGATTATAATCCATGAATATATTGTAGTTAGTCTCCTCTTTGAAAAGATGAAGAGGGTGCGGATGAGTGTATGTGTGATTTTATTTTCTTAATACAGGATAATGCTTCTCTTCCCCATCTATTCTACAAGAGATGATGATGATGATGAAGGCTTACTTAATGAGAATGAAGACAAATTCTGAGAGGAACAATTAATACTTAGCTGCTTCAGTTTTGCATTGCAGTTTCAGGTAGGCATATGCTGTAAGAGTAAGATTGCTATCAGCCTTAGGGGCGTCGATCTGGAGGCAAAACAGCCTAATAGCACCCTTTATGATTTATTTTCAACGCCTCTTAATTACCAGCTTCTCCAAAGTAACATGAGGCAGGGAAATTATATAGATTTTTTTTTGTGGGGGGGGGGGGGGGGCAAACTATATATTTGCCCTCCTACTGCCCACCTACCACCCCACAATCGATGCCCCCGGTTGCTATTACTCAATACAATCAAGGTACACATTTTTTTTGTTTAGGAAGCTATTTTTAAAATGTTTTTTACATAAACATGATTGAATTTTCTTGTGACTTATTTAGTTTCTTTTGAATAGCCTTAAAAATTTTATCTGTCCAACTGGACAAAATTTTTTCCTCTTTAAATACTTTTGGGAATTCCCAGTTATTATTCTATTAATTTCATTTAAAGAGTCAATGTTAACTATTAAAAGGAATCTGTAAATTTCAGTCTTTTTTTCAAATTCTAATTGTTGCTTGTTAAATTATAAAATACACAATGGATGCTATTTTCTAAAATCTTTCCTCTTTTCTTTCAACAGAAATGGATTTCTACTTCAACTCTTCAGTGAAATAGACCCCTGCTTTGATAAACATCTATTTCTTCATATTGAAATCATACCTAGATTCCAGTAGTAATATGCATCATTAGAATGGCGGAAGAGGAGTTTTAAAGTTCTTCAATTATATCTTAACCATCTTACCCACCCCCTCCCCATGTCAGATGTTGCAGTCACATGCAGCCATTTTGTGTAGTAGCTCGTTATTGTGAGGAGGTCTTCCTGTTCTATGTGGCCTAGTGACATTACGTGGCCGCTAATGAAATAAAGATAAGCATTGCCAAAGCCACTTGGCCTCTCCTTTATTAAATCTTCTCACCATGTATAGCAAATTAATAATAATAATTAACTGATTCTATGAATTTGTGCTAATTGAATTATTATTCTATTATTGATCTACAGAGAAAATCCATACTATTCAACACTTTATTTCAGGGATGCCACTTTTCAGACAAAAGTAGGAATTCCTTCTTTTTCAACATAATTTTAGCCATATAAAACCACTTTTTATGTACACAAGGGCCCATTCTAGATCATATTTCCCACTTTTTTATCAATTCTAATTGGCATCCCTGTTATTTAGATTAAAACTATAGAAGTAGATCTCTGTGTGTGTTTCTCCCCCCCCCCCTTTTTTTTTTAGTCAGACTTTTAATACTATTATTTTGCAATATACATGTACCAACTAAAAGGAAGATGAATCATTTAATTTATATTTCTTAGAACTGTCAACAAGACTCACATTATCTTTGTTTTTCAAGAGTAACATGGTGTGCGTATTGAACATAGAAATTAGATGGTCATTTATTTCTTTTAATTATTATTTCTTCCTTTGTGAGGTGTAGTGGTAAAAAAGTTAATAGTATCTATTTCTCCAGTGTAAATTCAAATAATTTACCTCTTGAATAGGGATTGAAATTAATAATGTATGATTCATTTAGAATGAAATTCATTTTTTTTAATGCATGTACATATTTGTACTACTGTCAAGAAGACAATGATATTATTTGACCTTGACAAGTCAGCTGTAATGGAACTCTTGAAAGAGTATGACTGCAGATAAATTATGGGGTGGGGGGGGGGGGGGTTAAGGAAAAGAATTAAACGTATATTTAAGAAGTAAGACAATGTCTAAACATCTCTAAAGACTGTTCTCATTTCTGCATGTAGGAAAATATTCATTAACAAGTGAGAAAATCTAACTGTATTTCCGAATCGATGTGTGCAAACAGTAAGAAAGATAAATGTAATTGAAAATTTGATAAAGGTCCTTTCACGTTATATCAGTGACATGAACCATACGGGGGGGGGGGGGGGGGCGGGGGGGGGTCGAAATGAACCAGGACGTGTGATCGAGGTGTATATGAGAGAGAGAGAGAGAGAAAGATAAATAAGGAAGCGAAGAAAAAAAGATGAGAAAAGATTCGATGAAAATGGGGATTTTCTTTTTTTTTGCTAGCCCTCCAAGAATTGTTTCTTCTCCTCCAAAATCCGCTCGGGGGGGGGGGGGGGGGAGGGAAGCAGGGGTTACCAGATTTGATGAGGTTCAGTTTTCCTCCATAACTCTCTGACAAGCAAAAAAGAATTTCGAAAAAGGTTATATGTTCTAAAAGATAGGGGTGGCACACTTTAGGCTTATACTTGTCTTTCAAAAAAAAAAAAATTGGGCGGATTTGACCTTTCTTAATGCGCATGCGTGACACTGATCCACGTTTATATTTTACTTGCTTGTAAAGCATATACACGGTAGGGAAGTATCGTACAAAATGAATAATACAAAGGGGCTTCGGGCGCGTTGAAATCGTGCCCAAATGTTACAGCGTAATGGCGGCCGCTTTAGGGGCTTGGCTAAACCCTATGGCTATGAGGATTGTAGGAATGATTATCTTGAAAATTTTGCTTTGAACAAACTTTATTTACGTCTCAATATTATCCTTACCATGTATTTATCTAGACACTGACTTTGATGTTCATTGATTACAATCTTGATGACTGTTATAAAAAAAACCTCGCGCATTGGTGCTCATTATAGTGCCTTGGTGATCATGAAACGTGTGTTAAAACCATGCGGGAATTGTAGGAATGAATATCTTGAAAATTTTGCTTTGAACAAACTTTATTTACGTCTCTATATTGTCTTTAAAATCTATTCATCTAGACACTGACTTTGATGTTCATTGATTATAATATGGATGACTGTTTTCAAGCAAAATTGCACATTGTCGCGATGGGCGTCGCCAGGGGGTGCGGAGGGTGCGAACGCACCCCCTCCAGACCAACAAAAAAAAAACAACAGTTTTTTGAAGGTCCCCCGCCCCCCGCTTTTCGAGTTTTCGACTTTTCGAGAAGCTGGCGAGACCAAAAAAATACGGGTCTACCTTTTGAAAAAAAACCTTTATTTGTGTGCCCCCTCTTATACTCAATCCTAGATCCGCCCCTGTAGACCCTAAGTGGAGTTGGTAAGTTTTGTCTTTTTTTTCCAAAAGGCACCCCCCTTGAAAAAAGCTGGTGACGGCACTGGTTGCTTATTATTGTCTTGGTGCTTAGGAAACGTGTGCTAAACGCTACTGCGAGGAGTGTAGGAATGATTATCTAGAAAATTTTGTTTTAAATGAACTTTAGTTACACCTCAATATTGTCTTTAACATCTATTTATGTAGATACTGACTTTGATTTCCGTTGATTATAATCTGGATGACTGTTTTCAAGCAAAATCGCGCATTGCTGCTCTTTATAATGCCTTGGTGCTCATGAAACGTGTGCATAATCCTTATAGTAGGGTATCAAAGAGGGGTAACCCTAGGACAACCACCATCCAGAAATTATGCTAAAGCCCATATTAATTTTATTTTGGGGAGCGAGCGTAGCAAACGAGCACAATCTTGTTCAATGCGATGTTAAGTCCAATTTGGGGTAATTTTCTTAGAGGGTGGTTGTCCTGGGGGTTAGTTGTCCAGGCGTACTTGTCCTGAGGGTGGTTGTCCTAGGGGTAGTTGTCTGGGTGTAGTTGTCCTCGAGGGTAGTTGCCCTATGGTGTAGTTAGTTGGGGGGGGGGGGGGGGTAACGTGCGCCTAGTTGTTGCCTTCCCACAGAGCTCTGTAATTTTTGTTCTATTTTCTTATTTATGTTGCTATTTTGGATCTTATATATCGTATTTTCTATTAATGCCTGTGTTCAAGCACCTCTAGGACAAATTTTAGTGTCTTTTATTGTGTATTTTTTCTGTTTCAAGCAAAGATTTTCTTGGTGATTTTGGGGTCACTGTACAGTATACGGTGAGTAGCCATTATTGTACGTTTCACTCTTACTTCGCAATGGGTCCATTGAAATTGCAATGCTTTGTATATGCAGTGTTTCTTTTGTGTTGTGGTGCCCAGGCTTCACAGCCTGATTGTTATGCTGTGGCTGGCCTTTCTCAGCCTAATAGTGTACACCCGAAAGGGAAATTTATAGGGGTATCTGTGCACTATTACCCAAATTCTGTAGCAAATTTTCGCATCTTCCTTCTTGTATGCGGCGATTATAAGTCCGAACCCAGGCTCACTGACTGATGTTTCAGATTCATGCGTGCATTCCGACAGGATACAGTATGACATCCATACTTTACATTCATTTAATCCTGGAAAGCTATCTGAAAAAAAAAAGGCGCGAGGAGAACGAGGTGGCATGGTTTCGGATTTTATCACTGGGCATAAAAAGGCAGAGGACACATCGAGGGAGTAGGTTAGACCGTGGCATGTCCCATGATCAATTGAAAATGTGCACATTGAATGCACGTTCATTATGTTATAAGTTTACTGTCTTTCAGGATTTTGTTTTTGATAGTAAATGCGACATAGTTGCCGTGAGTGAGACTTGGTTGACCCCATATGAAGACGCGGTCATTTCGGACTTTACACTACCCGGTTTTGCATTCTATCATGTTCCTAGGGTTTCCAGACGTCGAGGTGGTGTCGGGTTATTGTATCGAAACAATTTAACTCTTTCATGTAAGAAAGAACAGAAGTATGAAAGTTTTTGAGCATATGTCAGTTGTTATTTCCAATGGTATAAGTAAATTAGATTTAGTTGTTATATACAGACTTCCAGGTTTCCAGTTGTTTTCAAAGTTTATTGATGAATTTTCGAATTTGGTCGACGATAAGTTGTTTAAACCATGTCCACTTTATATTACTGGCGACTTTAATATTCACGTCGACGATGTTTCTAGTCAGTATACACAGCGGTTCAATGAGCTTATAACAGGTTATGGTCTTTGCCAGTTAGTGACTACTCCCACACATGATCGTGGTCATATTCTTGATTTAGTTCTGGTAAGAAAGACTGAGACACAATTATATTCTCATTTACATGTACTACCTGGTATTTCTGATCACTCTGCCGTCACCACCTTACTACATTTCAAAAAGCCTCAACAGGAAGTAATGACTTTTACATCACGCAACTTCGAGGGAATCAGCAGAACAGACTTTGCAGATGATATTGTCAAGAATAACATCCATCCATTACCCACAGAGAATGTCAACGATGCTGTCAACCGTTACAACTCTGAGTTGACAAGGCTACTTGTCTCACACGCACCTGCAAAGATCCGGAAAGTAAGATCACATCAGCAGAGTCCATGGTATAATTCTGCTATCCTAGAAGCAAAACGGAAGCGTCGCAGATTGGAGCGAAGCTGGAGAAGGAACGGGAAGCAAGAAGTCGACCGTATGTTATATCGTGATCAGAGATATCGGGTTAATGATCTAGTTGCTAAAGAAAAGAGGAAATATCATACTAATCGTATTGAAGACTGTGGAGATGACTCGAAGAAGCTGTTTAATATTGCTAACCGCCTTTTAAATCGCAAACGGTCATCTCCACTGCCTTCACATGTCGATGATCATTCTTTGGCTAATTCTTTTATTCAGTTCTTTTATTCCATAGGATTCGTAATGGTCTTACCCCAAATGTTGTTCAGTTCGAACCTGTTACTAGGTCCACTCTGGAAGCCCTTCGGCCAACCACACCCGACGAAATTCAATCTCTTCTCTGTAAACTCCCACCAAAATCTTCCCCTTCAGATCCAATTCCCACTATTTTACTGAAAGATTGCTCTCTCACGACGGCCCCAATTATTTCCGAAATTATTAATTATTATTATTATTGCACAAGTATGCGTTCCATCAGCTTTGAAAGTTGCTTTTGTTCGTCCCCTTCTTAAGAAATCAACATTAGATCACGAATCCCTAAATAATTATCGACCGGTTTCCAACTAACCATTATTGTTCAAGGTTCTGGAAAGAGTAGTTTTTCTCGGCTCTTGGATTATTTACAGGAACACTCTTTACTCGACCCATTGCAATCTGCTTATAGACCAAACCATAGTGTCGAGACTCTTTTGACTAATTTGTCTAATCATATGTTGCAGGAAATGGATAACGGACATGTGACTGCCCTTGTCTTACTGGATTTATCCTCTGCTTTTGACACCATAGATCATTCCATTATTTTGAATATTCTATCAAGTCTGGGTATAAAAGGTACTGCTCTGGAATGGTTCAGTTCATATTTGTCTGGACATTCACAGATGGTAGTTGTCAATGGGTCAACATCTATACCCATGCCATTAACTTGCGGTGTACCACAGGGCTCTGTGGGAGGGCCAACCCTTTTTTCGCTCTATTTAACACGGTTGCAATTTCTCTTTCAAGAATATTCAGTAAAATACCATATTTACGCTGATGACATACATATTTATGTTTCTTTTCCTCATAACCAAGTTACAGATGCAATCAACAACTCAGAATCCTGTATACATGACATCGACATTTGGATGCATTCAAATTCCTTACAGTTAAATAATGATAAATGTGAATTCATGCTTTTTGGATCTAAAGCCCAGTTAGACAAAGTTAATATAACTTCAATTTCTGTTTGTGATAAAAAGATTTCTGTTTCTGAATCCTGCAGAAATCTTGGTGTAATTTTTGATTCCCAAATGTCGATGTCGAAACAGATTACAAATATTTGCAGTTCAGTTCGCTACCAGTTGCGTAATATTGGTTTCATTCGAAAATATTTGACTCAGTCCGCTACATCGAAATTGGTTCATTCTTTGATTTCATCACGATTTGATTTCGGCAATAGTCTTTTGTATACCAGATTTTCAACTTCACAGACTGCAAAAACGTCAAAACCCAGCAGCACGTATCGTTACCCATACTACCAAACGCGATCATATAACTTCAATTTTACAGTGTCTCCATTGGTTGCCCGTGAGGGAGCGCATTGTCTTTAAATTGCTTCTCTTCATTTTTCATATTGTTAACGGTACGGCCCCAAAATATAATTTAGATTTGTTACATAAATACGTTCCTTCACGTACCCTACGCTCATTTGATACAAATTTACTGCAGGTTCCATTGTCTAGGAAAAAGTGGGGGATCGGGTCTTTGCTTATGCGGGGCCCGTTCTGTGGAACGCTCTTCCTAATACTATCAAAAAATCAAATTCTTTGAGCTCCTTCAAGGGCAACCTAAAGACATATTTATTCAATGGTGCTTATTGCACACAGACATCTCATTTTTTGTCTCGTCAACTTCTTTTCAATTCATTGCTCTGAAGCGCCTTGAGCATTTAACTAAAATGGATAATGGCGCTTTGGAAATAGCATGTATTATTATTATTATTAATCAATAGCGTTTTCCAGTGTTCAATATTTGAAAGAAAATCCAACGTTTTGTTGCCTTGCTCTCATACGACTTTGTTCTAAAGATAAAATGCATAAGGAACTGCGTTTTGCTCCGACGCTTATTTTTCATCAGACTTTGGCTACCAACCCCGGATTAAGTGCGTAAAAATGAATTTCTACTTAGGACTGAAGGATGCGTGCATATTGATTCTTATCAAAAACACTATCCCCCAAAATTTGTCAATGCACGCGGCACAAAATTAGTAAAATGAAGGAAATGGCAAATTTAAAGACAAAAAAGGTGGAAGTGCATATATTGTGAGAAAACATTTGAGGAAGAATATTAACATAATACGAACGAGTAGCTGTGATAGCATGCATGCATACTATAATCGTTAGTAGTTTACTCTCTTCTTCATCAAAGAAAGCTTTGGAGATGATATTTATTGTTTCATTTTAATTAGATTTCTGTCTTCCATCATTTTCCGCATTTTCACTACTTTGATCTAGTTAGGCCCTGCGTTGAATAGTATAGTTCATGGGTCAAGGCTTTTCTACTTCTCTCTTGCATGGATAAACGTCCTTAACCTGTCTCAATTTGTATCTAATCCTGTTTTCTTGTTTCTTTGCCTTTTTTATTAAACTTAAGCATTTGATTACACTTGAGACATATCATGCATCACGTTACTGGAATGAATCCTTCTCGGCGACGCCGAGAAGCTTATTAAGTGGATTTGAATTGATGTTTCAAGAGAGTAGGCCTTCACGAAGTTCACGTAAATCGACAGCAGCAAAATTGCCACACGCTATTTATTTCAAAATTGGGTTATATGTTTAACAAAATAAGAGTAATGAAAAGCAATTCATGAAAAGCATTTTTTAAAATAAGTCTATTTCAACAATATTCATCTTTTTTTACCTCTGGCATAATATGTGAAGGCCCACCCAGTGGCGTAACTGGACCTGGGCGTCAAGAGTGATGAGCGGAAACTGCCTGGAGCCTTGCGCCCCCCCCCCCCCCGGGTACGCTAGTGGGCTCATCCCTAATATTATAAAGATACAGCCGCTGCCTGGTAATGGCTGTAATATAGAAAAATGGAAATGAGGGGGGGGGGGCACCCTTTGTCCGCCAAACAAAAGGTCCCCCCCCCCCCGCTTCCATTTTCCGAGCCCGACGTTCCACCGCCTCTGAAAATGAGAGTTACAACGTGCCGAGTAGATGGTGGGGAATGACTTTGAAGTTGACCTTGTCAGCTTCTGGTTATATTAGGATATATGCACTATGAACATGGCGAACAAAGAAGCGGACAAAATATACAGCTCCTCTTGTTCATTGTACCTTCCACAATTGCCCTGGTAGACAAAAGAACATCCCTTCATTGCTATTATGCAAAAATATGTAGAACAGGTGTCACGTGCATATTCACCTGTTCTACTTATTTTACATAATAGCAATGAAGGGATGTTCTTTTGTCTACCAGGGCAATTGTGGAAGGTACAATGAGGAGCTGTATATTTTGTCCGCTCTCTTTGTCATCGTGTTCATTGTGATGAGATTAAGAAAGGCGAGTTTTAGTCTTTTGCCAGCCGTTGTGATTGGTCCATAAAAACAGATATAGGAGTGATCATTAAGTTGGCCTTGCCAGCTACTGGCTATAATGAGCGTTTAAAAAGAGAAAAGAAAGCCAACTTTGAAAAATTCTTGTAAATGGCAACTTACTAGGTTTTCAGGGTCATCATCCGGTCATGCATCACTGAACACCATTGTCTCCAAAATTTTGTGCCCAATTCTAGTTGGTTCACTTTCTTATAAAACACAATAGGCATGATGTTGACGAGATGCCTTTCGTGAAAGGGCCTGACTGTCTGAAAGTTCCAGTTCTCATTGTGGGTTATTTTATTCTTCAAATTTATGTTAATGAGATGTTATTCCCCCATGATTCAGGATTTTTTGCTTTGTAAAATCCTTTTAGGAAACGCTTTGCAAAAAAGACAGTCTGGGTGAATAGACCGCTTCGGTGATGCATGCAAATTTCATACATACCTTTCAAACAAATGTTGTTCTTGACAATCTGAAAGCTTGCCGCACAAAGCAACAAATAATATATACAAACTGGATTCCAAGCATTGAGGCTCATTTATAAAAAGCAGGTTAATGGAATAGCTCGTCTGAAAATATATGCGGTCTATTTGAACAAGGTTGCATACCCTCCCCCCCCCCAAAAAAAAAAAAAAAAAACCCAATGCGAACCAGAAATATACCAACATCACAGAGCAATGCAGGTGCGGATCCAGGAATTTGTAGGGGGCACATAAATTTCCGAAAATATTCTAACAAGCCAAAAAAAAAAAAAAAAAAAATGTTTATCAGATTTTTTTTTACTCCATTTGTCCTCCAGAACTCTTTGACAAGATTAAAAAAAAAAGGTTATCAGGTTATCATTCAGCCGATTCGGCCCCCGTCTGGACGGCCTAATGGGGCGGGGGCGATTCGCCACCCCCAGGATACCCCCTGCAATGCAAATCAAAGACAAACAGCATAAATAAGGAAACTAAACAAATCGTACATGTGTTTGAAGATTAATTTTGGCTGTGCTGATTTTCAAAAAGGTTGACTTTTTGTTATAAAATGGGTGGACGATGCCTACAGTTCTCCAGACAGAGAAAAATATTCCCTGTGCTCTCTGACGGTCTCACTTCTTTTTGGTCAAAGTTTATGACAACAACTCGTTCCATGCTGAAGTTCATACGACTCTTTGTTAAGACGTAAAATCAATCATTGTGACATTTGCTTACTAACGAATGGCCATGAAGAGCAACCAGGCTTGTTAACAAAGCCATTCAACCCAAACCATACCTATTATGTTTTATAAGAAAGTGAACCAACTAGAATTTTGCACACAATTTTGAAGACAATTATGTTCACTTATGCCTGACCTTGGAAGCCTAAGCAAGTTACCATTGGAAAGCAAATGAATTCCTCTTTCATATGATATATGAATTAAACGCTGGTAAATATATATTCCACTTACAGGAAATTTCCAAATTAGGGTATCCTTTCATAAAACGCCCAGTAGTGGGAGTCATCGTGTGATTGGTCGTGTAGAAATGGGGTGGGCGTGGCGATGAAGTTGGCGTTGGCATCAATCCGATTTTTGTGGCAATAGTGGGAGGTGCTACAAAACAAGTTTCATCGTATATTGGTCGTTGTGATTGGGCAAGGAATATATTTGTGCGTGACCATTTTCAGCCCAACGATCTGGTTTTCCAATAGCATAACAAAACTGTGAGTTCACCCTGTGTAGGCATCATTGTCGGGAAACTTCCTTCACGGTAAGACTTCTCATAACATCTGCCTCATTCTTATCAAGGAAGATCTCCCACGGGAAAGCCATATCTTGCAAGATTTTTCTCCTGCATAAGATTTCTTCATCTTTTCCATCATTTCCTCCTGACTTACTCCCTTGTATTTTTTTTAAATTTTAGTTATAGGCCTACCTATAAAAAACCCTTTTCATCACTTCAGTTATTTTCTTTTCATTCATTTCGTAGGTGCTGTCGGTATCTTACTTACTTACTTTGGTTTACTTGTGTGTAGAGACGTAAAGCTGTTGTTTATTTGCCCCTTGTCAGAGTCTCTGGTATGGTGTTGATGTTTTTTCAGTTTCTCTTGAGAGCAGATTCGATTTCATCTGTAATTGTTATATTTCGGTCTTTCATGTTCGTTTCTTTTTGGGAGTTTCATTTTGCTTTCATTCTGTCATTCTGTGGCGATGGCATATAACGTCAATCCTTACTGAATGGTAAGTTCTGTAACAATTGTTCCACAGATAGTTGACGGTTGTGACCTGAAAAGCCATAATGTTTGGCAGAGTTAAGAATGTTGTCGTCCTCTTGACGGTTGTAATGACGCATGGTGTCCACCGGGGTTCTGCACAGCAGGCGACGCCCAGTGGTGTCAACTTCATCGGCATCGGCTACAACATCCTCTCCGGAAACCCGGAAGGGGGCCAGCTTAGCAGTGGAGGGGTGGACCCTGGCCTCTTGGTCAGCCGGCGGATCTTTCAATTGAGTTACGACGATAATAAACTGTCCAACGACAATCAGTATCGAGTTCCCGATGAGGTGTATTTTATCCACCGAAGCAGTGCCTATACGTCGTCATCGCGAACAACCTTTTATGGGACCTCGAGTTACGCATCCAAGCTTTCCGCACAAGTTGATGTATCTGGTAAGTAAGCTAATATCTGCATCAATTCTTGTAAATAAGTGCAATTTATTCGAATCCATCGAGGGTCCTTCAAGCCAATAAACTCAGAGCCGTCTATACACGGAGTTTTGCCAACTCGGCTCCAGTAGATAACATTATAGCGCTTATAATTGCTTTGTTGGGCAAGCATAGAGTAGATTTGTAATTGATTAAAGATCGATTCAAAATCAATATTGTATTTTTCTTTTCATACAAGACTGTCAGACTAAAGTTGTATAGGTTATGAATATTATATTGCATTGCATTAATTCCCAAATTATACCCTAAAAAAATAAGTTTAACGCTCAGGTCGATCATGCATTTGAGCCATTATCTCACTCGAATGTTCGACTCACCAATACGTGAATACATGTGTGTGTGTGTGTGTGTGTGTATCTACATGTAACGTACAGGCGAATTGTTCACATTTGCCTTAAAGTGGCTGTTGAAAGAAAATCACAAATATGGCAAACAAGTATCAGTAGAAACCGGGAAACATACAGATGGCAATCGTATAAGTTTTACGTCAACTGCGTATCTGGGCCCTGTAACATAAAACTTGAAATTGATCTTACGATTGATTTTTACGATTGATTGCACATTGTAGTCAATGGGATTGATCGTAAAAATCAATCGTACGATCAATCTAAAGCTTTATGTTACAGGGCCCAGATGATTATAAAAATAACATAAATAAAAGCTCTTCCCAGCATCAGGAATATCCGAACGATTCGCCAGAAATATAGCGATGTTTTGATGACGTCACACCGTACCGGAGATCAATCATGCTTAAGCAGACGACGTCCTATAACGAATGAACGTAATTGCAATGCAGTTATTTATCAAATTATAAAGAGTTTGGTATATTTAAACATGACCTTATTTCACACCATTCTAAAAAGGAAGTGAAACTGATTCTGATAACTAAAACCGTTTGATTGTAAATATACAGGATAAGGGTCAATGATTAATGAAATAATCGCATGAACCTCTTCTGTGCAGACAAAAGGAGTTCGCCCAAGCTTTGCGATTGTTCTGAAATTACGGCGTCTAGCTAGGTTGCGTCCGGGTTCACCGAGTATAATATAGTTGATTTCACGTAATTTGTTATATACCTGCGTGATAACCTGATGAGTGCAGGTCAAAAAGCTTCGTTATCATGTCTCTTTTTCGTGCCATATTGAAATTTTGCAGTACCAAGAAATTATTTAAATAAGAATAAGGTTAAAAATTTGGTTGAAGTTGTAATCAATCAAAAAAATCTTGAGAAATGAAATTGAAACCAGAGACCAGCTTAGAAGCAGAGCTCGTAGAAGCGCTGTTCACTGGCAAAAGGTAAATCGTGAATACAGTACATAAAAACTAGACTGGGCAATCATGCATGAAATGCCCAAGAAAAGGGGAAAGAAGAAGACAGATACATGGCCATGTATAGACACAACACACTTTCTATCGAAGAGAAAGCATTGAAATATATTGTAAACACAAAAGCTGGGAATAGTAACGATTTAAAAGTAAACTTTACAAAAGACGGAACAAGGACAAAGTGACAGGTGGGGATTAGGAAGGGAGGGTGGGAAAGGGGCAGGAACTGGAAAGTTTCATTTAATCTATACATTTTACTACACAGGTAAATAAAATCATCATTGAGGGATAAATTTTTCATAAAAAGCAATGCGTCTATAGTGGGAAAATGATGGATTTCATTATTTACTGTAAATATATTATTGATGACAGTGGGCAATTCATGATTATGATACTGAAACATAAGTACAGCAAGATTGAGGCGGTAAATAGCATAAATTTTGAGTACATTATTAGAGTAAAACAGACCATCACAGTGTAGTGGCGATAATAATATTATAATTCGCATAGCCTTTTTCTATAATAAAAAAAAATCCCTGTCTAACAGGCATGCCGCACTGTTTCCCGCAGCCTAATATTCCATAATTTAGATAATTATGGCAAAACTAGTGTGGAGTATAGTCATAAAAGAATATTTGGCGAAAAAATTATTATTATTCATACTAATGTTTCTGGATATCAATTTACATACATTATCAATATGATGCTTCCATGAAAGTTTATTTATTATAGTGCCTAGAAATTTTGTTTCAAAGCATGCTTTCGTTAAAAGCATTACTAAATAACATGTAATTTGTTTTTGCTAGTATGTGGAAGATTGTTCTGCGATGCGAGGTGGTTTATAAATAAGTGTATAAATGAGGAAGTTAGAAGCGTTCCATAGAATTCATGAACGAAAACATCAGAATCGTAGTGTAATAAATTAATATTGAAGTCACCCATTAAAAACCAATAGGCGGGTTCACACGTAGAGCGATAGCATCATGCTATCTAGGTTTAGAGACTATTTTGGTCACGACCAGATAGTTTTAAGACCAAACGCTGTCTGAACACAGATAGTCACGAGATAGAAGCGAGTTGGAGCTAGGTTTCGAAACTATTCTGGCAGCGAGTTTGGCAGGAGTAAATCTCAAGATCCAGCGACAAAGCATCGATGCTTTGCGGTAAACCACCCACCGCGCTTGTGACTTTTTGTAATGTGAACGCAATCGCTGCTTCACTCGCTGCTATTTCACTCGCAGCTATTTCACTCCCAACTTCGCATGATATATGACCCCTGTGCACAAACTTCCGCGCGTTTTGACCATACCAATTATACTCGGGTCACCGTGTGTGGCGCAGTAATTATTGTTTTGGCAGCGAGTGAGCGATGAATAGTCACGAGTGGGTGATAGAAGCAAGTCGATCATGACCTGTCTGAACGCAATGGAAATAGTTTCGAGACTTACAAATCATCGATGCTAAGTACTACGTGTAAACATAACTAAACCTTGCCCCGCAGTATTGGGTTTGAGAGCATATTTTAGGCTTATTAAAAAAAAATCACTGTGGCTAGATTTGGGAGGCCTATACACGACTCCAATAACGATATTTTTTCTATTAAAATCAATTTTGACAAATGTTTCTATCTGTCTATGGAATCATTCACATAATTCAATACAGGTCTATTAGTTATATTCTGAGGAAATATATAGAGCAACACCACCCCCTATTCACTGGTTCTATTATTCACTATTAAGTCAAAACCCTGGGTTGAAAACAAAGAATTAGGGGTATCTGAAAGCCATGTTTCTGATAGGCCAATTACAGAACATTTAAACTAAGCCGATCAAGAAGATTACGCAAACACAAGTTTCTATTCATACTTCTAAAATTAGAATGAAAAAAAGAAAACTCGGCCTTATCCATAAAGTGTGAAAAAATTTGATTTTCAGAGTAAGAAGAGGATGATTTGGCTTTATCATGTTCATTGTCATCAAAATGTACATCAAAATCTGAATATTTTTTTTTAAAGCCGTTTGTAATATCTTGTATGTCCTCCTTCCGTCCAACATGCAAAATAAGTCAATTTCTTAACTTATTTCGAGCTATTGCATTTTCCGTTCATTATTACTTTCTAAAAGTGCATTATAGATTTCTTTCTTTGTTGGGGGCGTTCCTTTTTATCTCGCATTGTATATCATATATTTTATGAGTATATTAAGTGGTTAATGTACATTATGTTTTTCTGATTTTCCATCTAAACCAACTAAAATTTCCTCCCATTTTAAAGTATTTAAGTGCATCAATTTAATTTGTTCCCCAATTTCTTGCCACAATTTTTTAACCAATTGACACTTATAAACAAGTGGTTGTATACCTCAATTTCCTTTCCACAGAAAGAGCATAAGTTAGATGATAAAAAACCAAATTGATACAATTTATCATTACAATATAGGATACTATGTAATTTTAACTGAAATTCACGTAATTTCCCATCTAAAGTGCATAATCTCGGGGTCAAAAAAGCAAGTCGCAACTCCAGACTTAGTATTTAAATGTGTTATTTCTGCGTGTCTAAATGCAAAGGTTTCCTTTATATTATCTATAAAGATTTTAAAACATAATTTAGAAGTCAGTCCTTCATAATGATATTATTTTACCGCCTACTTTGTACATCAATTCCGAGTAATCGATCGTATCATTTATCTCTTCGTCTTTTTTCCTTTTCTCTTTTCAAATACACCGGCAAAGCTGAATAAATGTTACTAATGTAGAATAATTCGTTGGCATCAAGACCTTTTTGTATGAAATAGCTAACTGGCCTTAAATTACCATTTTTATCTACAACACGCTTAAATTAATTTCACCTCAAATAGTTTTCTATTAAAAAGTTTTCCGGCCAAAACGATCAAAGTAATATTAAAAATCATTTGATTTCCTAAGTTACTAGTAATAAGTCTGTTCTCTCTTAATTCATGCCAAATATTCAAATATTCTAGGTATACAGTGGAGGCGCCTGAAAATAAATATTTGTCATATCATAATCACATAAAAATATAAATCTTCCTCCAATCGACTCGAATATATAGCCAAAAAATTTTTTTTCCATCATATCACTGACTTCATAAAGGAGTCTCTTAATCCACATTATTCTTTGGGCCTTGATCATATCTCTAAAATTCATCATTTTCAAACCTCCATGATTATAATATTTCTTTTAATCTTATGTCTTCTCCATATGAAATCAAAACAAGTTTTTTCAACTTTATTGGTACCAATAACACAGATTGGAGGCATATATAAGTTTGGATAGGGCAAATACTTTCAACAATTGTATTTTGCCAGTAAGGGTCAAATCACGCTGTTTACACCAGCCTAATCTTTTGATTTTACTTAATATTTCTTTATAATTCATCTCCTTTATATTTACGTCTACAGAAAAATATATCCCAAGTATTTTAACGACTTCTACCTGCTTTCTCAGTGAAAACGTATTTCTTATATTTTCACGCGGACCTAACTTTAATACCTTTGTTTTATTTTTGTTCACTTTTAATCCGGATAATCTCCAAAACGTATTTTTAAATACGTTTGAATCAATACAAACTTTAGAAAAGGTGTTAAAACACCTTTTCTAGAGTTTGTATTGATTCTGAATCTTTCAAAAACATAGTCATATCATCTGCGTACAAGGTTAACTTCACTTCAAGATGTCCTATTTGTATTCCGATTATATTTTGTTTTACGAATTGCAAGTGCTAACACTTCTAACTAAAATAAACAAATACGGAGACAATGTACCCCCTGACGTACTCCTCTCCCAACATCAAAGTAACCAGTGGAGTGTCCACCATTCATAACACAACTAACTGCTTTAAAGTATAAAATATCAACCCACTTACGAAAATGAGGACCACAACCATACAGACTTAATATTTTCTTCAAAAATGAATGCCAAATGGAATCGAACGCTTTTTCAAAGTCGATAGCCAACAAGAAACCGTTTATATTAAATGTATACGAGTGGAATATAACATCGTCTATTAATCTTACTGCTTCTCCCATATTCCTTTTCATATAGCCTACTTGATCTGTATGAATAACCTGAATAACACGCGCGCGCGCACACACACACATACCCCCCCCCCCACACACACCATTTTTTTGTCTTTGATTATGCCCCACACTCAAAAGGCAAGGAAAGTTTAATATTTTGTGGATGTGGGAGTTTGTGTATGCCCGTAAATGTTTGACTCAAGGTGATAGCGATTGCAAATTTAAACTGGTTTTAAAAACACCGGATACAATTTTCACATGTGATAAAGGAGAAACTTCGGTCGGACTAAGAGTCAAAGGGGAAAGAATTAGCAATGAAGTGTTTCTGTTTGATATTTTTTAAAGAAAAGACGGAAAGAGGAATTCTAAGGTATTTGTAAATAATTAAAACGCCATTATTAAGAAATATAGACAGTTAGCACATTCTGTTACATTTTCATCATGATAAATTGTAATAAATAATCGATGCAATGTCAAAAGTCATGGAGGTATGGGCTCTGTGTAACACACAATCAATTTGCTGGTGTAAAAACATATTTCAAGTTTAAAAATGACTACAATCGGTAAAATATCACATTACTATAGTTGATTTGACACATCTCGTTGTGGTTGTTTTAAAATAGGCAAACTAGTCAATTTTGACTATTGTTGCCTTGCTAAATTGTTTGTTGATCCGTGGGTCTAACTTTTAGTTAGAAAGGTACAGGTTCCAGGATACCATGCAGGACCGCCACTCCTGCCCTGTTTTCAACGTTATCCTGACAAGCCCGCTCGAGGTGCATTTCGAGGGCGTCTTAGGAATACAAGTATGTCTTTCAAACCTGAGCAGGGGGCGCTCCTTCTGATTCCTCATAGAACCTCATTAGAAAATCCGAATATATGAAAGCAAAATAAATACGTACACAGATTTTCTTTCTTTTTTTGTTTTGTTTTGAGTAGAGTATATACTGACATTAAAGGGCCTTTCAATTAAGTGAAATTACAAGAAAAGTGCACCTATACCTATAGTTAGTATATAACTAAGTGCTTCATCTTTGAGCAGCGTATACAAAACAAATTATACAGTATGATTGTACACATTAACATTCAATGGTCACAACATAAATCATATCCGATTTACTTCGATTCCGTTCTCTTTATTTGGTTACACCTTACTATCACGGTTGCCCTCTTGGCAGCCAAGTCCTTTTGAAATATCTGACGAGTGCACCTTGTGTCTTGACACTGAGATTCTCCACTTTGCGTTCCGCCTCAGAGACATTGCTAACATTTAATTCCGCAAGTAACAGGGCGCGTTGGATGATAAACCTAGGGCAAACATATAAAAAATGGTATAACGTTTCTCCCTCGTTACAAAAATCACACTTACCAGTTGTGTGCCATTCAAACCCAAACCTGCCAAGCGTAAACTGTGAATCATTTTCCACCACTTTCGTGGGTGCAGAGATACTGAAATGATGGTTTTTCTGAGACCACTTTTTTGGTATTTTCTTAATTTTGAGTTTGACCTGTCCCATCTCTTCTTCCATTCATTTTGTAAGAGAATTCTTAAAATATGTTTGGTTTCTTGGATATTCAATCCATTATTAATCTCTATTCTTTGTTTTAGGGCTGTTTTCGCATAGAAATCAGCCGTTTCGTTCCCTTGGACCCCACAGTGAGATGGGATCCATTCTAAGCAGATTATTGTGCCTTTGTATTTTAGACATGTAGCGGTGATTATAATTCTTTTACGAAATTGTCCTTATTGTTTTCCTTGATTGCTTGAATAGCACTCAGAGAATCTGTAAAAATTACCACTTTATTATAAACATTCAAATTTTCAAGCCACCGTAGTGCCAAGACAATTGCGGCCAAGCAGAGGCACTGCCGTTTGCAGGGTCTCTAGAACCATCAGTATAAATATGGAGATGATTTTTCCACTTTTTATTAATATACTCCAGAGTTGTATTGTATTGATAAAACATGTTATCACTTTTTGACACAAGCTCATGTAGCGCCAATGACACTTCTGGTGGAGAGAGATGCCAAGGCGGCATGGGGGTAAAAGACATGAGTGATTAGTTTGCATGATATATTTAATCTTCCATAACTCTCAAACCAAAGGGTTTACGCACTTTCTTATTCTTTTCATATTCAAATTGCCAGCAGTTCTTCAAGGAGGATTGGAGTGGATGTGTGGGGTTTTGCCTTATTTTTGCTTTGTATACCTAAGTTACTAAATGTAGTGAAAGTACACTAAAATTTGTTTGCACTTTAAAGATTACTTTTCAGTCGGGTACACTGACCCATGCACTATAGGATTATTGGTTATGTAATAGGACTAGCCCTTCCCTGTACTATGACACTGCAGATAGAGAGACGGTATAGCTATATGACAGTCATTTGAAATCCAGAAAATGCACAGCCATCCTGCAGAATTTTGAAGTTATATTCGTTCGAAAAGAGGCAAAGAGGTCAGTTCATTATTGTTTATTAAGTACACTTTTAATTTGATTTGATGAAGGGAAAGAGAACTTTTAAAGTTAGATTGATTTTCCCCCTATTCCCATGCCATTAAATAATGTGTATGCATTTATACAGGAGTTATAATAAACATGTAGAAAATAGACATAGGCCCTAAGTCAGTGAAATACACATTGCATTGTGCTTTTATTTAATGATAAAGAAGAATATTAATGGAAAAAATATAGATAGTTATTTAGCAGATTATAGAGTGAGAAAAATTCTTAACTTTGATAACTCTGATTTATTGATCACTCTGCTTGATATTCTCACTTTGTTACTAATTTGCAAGTCCTAAATTTATAGTTTAATATTGAATTGCATATCTGATATTTAAGTTCAATATGTAAACGTTGAATGAGATCGAAGCCATCTAGATAATCATTATACTTCAGATAACATGCATTAAATGTCTCATTCATTCATACAGTTTTCACGGAAGTAAGGAATCAAGGAATATTGGATTTGTGATCGATGCAGTACTTCTACATGTATAATAACTCGCACATAGTCATGAAATGATGTAAATGTGAAACGACAAGATGAAGTAACAATAAATCCATCCAGTTTACTTCTAATACTTCCAGTCGAAACCTTTGTCTTATTTTATATCGAAATCTGGCTGGCTACAGCCAAAAGATTAGATTCTGCTAGATGAAAATTATCGAAAGTAAATTTGATGCCAAATCTACACCACCATGAATGAATTGATGCAAACTACCACGCCAACTTAATTTGAACGTGAACTTCATGGAAAATTGATGCCAACTCGACGCCGTCATCAAGAAAAGGATTCTTGCATAATAAAATCATATCAGATGCATGAATAATACAGACAATGAATTATCATGGTTTAGGGGATTCCGTTCATTGGGTCAAACTCACCATTTATTCTGAAGATTTAAATAACACTTGGTCAAACTCACAATCACTATTCAGCTTGAATTTATGGAACTTTATTAGTCAAACTCGTCTTTAGAAACTGAAGATATAGGGGACCTTTATCTTATTTGATCTCTCATTTAATCTGAAATATTAATATTTATTCCATTGAATGAGACTTTAGCTATTGTGGTGCCAAGTTGCGTCATCATTGAATCCTCAATTATTAACCTAGGTTAAACTTCCAATAAGGAAACCGTTGCATTCATATTTTATTGGGATTTACTGTCCTTTAAGGGATTTTTTTTATTAGTAGACCAGCAACGGTTGATGTATCTTAGTGAAGGTACTGATGGCGGTCTGGGTGTTTTTCTTGGCTATGGGATTATCAAAATGGGCAGTCAAATGATTTCCAATATCGTGGGTATATGCGCAATGATTGGCGGTTCATTAAGCCATTGCTAGATATTGCATGTGCTTGTATGTTGGATGGTAATACGTTTGGTTTGGTGATTGTTGTGGTAATTTGCCTTTGACTTGGTGTTTTGGGTGACAGTGTTTTGTATTTGGTGTTTCTCGGATCTCGTGAAGATGTCCGAAGAAGATGAGATTGTACGGGATAGGAGGCCAACAGCAAAGGGTCTTCAACATAGACTTGAAACCAGTTAAGAATTGGAAGGACTCTGTCCGTCTTTGGCGAAGAAGAGCGAACAAGCATCGCCAGACTTTAGTCGAAGAAGTTAACGTTTCAAGTATTACAAAATCCCATGGAAGCCATGGACAAGGCCATATCTTCTCAAGAAGAACTTGCATTAGTAAGACCTGAATATCACGGAGAAAGCCTACTCGATGAAATTGAAGGTGAGCATTCCTCTTTAATGAAAGAAACTATGACAATTATTCTTCAGTTAAAGGATGAGACTTCATCACTTGTAAGTAATGGCAACCGGACAATACCGAAACCCAGCACCAGTAATCCTGCAAGTGCTCCTAGAGATGTCGTTGGTGATCAAGCAGCGATGGCCGATGACATAAGAAACGGCCTTAAAGATCTCTTGTCTCTTCACAGACTTCCCCCTCCAGAACCAGGTGTCTTCAATGGAGATCCACTAAAGTACACGGCCTGGAAGAGGAGTTATGATGGGCTGATCGAGCATCGAAACATCCCTATGGGGGAGAAGTTTTACTTTCTTCGAAAATATTTAGCTGGCGAACCCAAATCTCTGGTAGAGGGATACTCTCTAATAGGGGACGCGACAGGATAATGTGGAAGCGAAGAAGGCCCTTGAACAAAGATATGGAGACCCATTTGTGATATCAAATGCATATAGAGATAAATTAGACTCTTGGCCAAGGATAGGCTCAAGAGATGCCTCTGGACTTAGACGGCTCATCAGTGACTCCTTGAAACAATGTGCGACGGCAGCGAAGTACATTCCGCATCTCAGTCATTTAGATGACGAACGAGAGAACCAGAAACTGTTAAGGAAACTTCCTGAATGGTTGGCCATAAAATGGGGGAGGAAAGTGATTTACTACAATAAATCAATGTACCTACCTATTTTGCTAGTCTTCCGACTACGCAAGCCATTCGAGTAATTAAAGTCACGACAGTGCATATACCCCCTAGGATCACGCCTTCCTCTGTGCACGTACGTATGACGCGCGCACACAATCCTCCTCTTTCCTTCTCGCAGCCTAAAGAGTTGCAGCTAAGTCACTATCATGCGCAAAAATTCAGAGTTTGCTACTCTTTTAGCGCGTTTTCTGGTGACTTGCCAATATTTCCGTCCTAGACTTGTTTTAATATCTCTTTAGTGTCGGTTTATGTCTGTCAGGTATTTATTTTGGTGATATTTGAGCTTAAATTCATACCTCACTTTTCACCTCTTTCGTATAGTAGCCCCGGGCATTCGCTTTGGAGTATTGCCGGGCGCTCAGCCCTGTTACGTTTCGTTGGTGTTTCGTGTGTGTGGCTGTTGTGTGCATATACCCTTACGAGAGTGTTCTTTGTTCGTAGTGCGTGAATGGAATTTTCCACACACTGCGCTGGAAAATTCCATTCCGTTTCACTCTCGCTTTTTACGCCCTTTTCTTTACAATTGTTTATTGTTTGACTCCTTTATATCTCCTTACAGGTGATAATGAGTTCTTCGGAGGAAGAGCAATCGAGGTCTTGGTTGCCTCCGTGCTCTTCCAATCCTTCTTCCCTCCCTTCCACTACTCTCACTTATAAGGGCGTCAGCCCAGTGAGTGTGTTGGAAACCTCTGTGTTTCGCTCGCCTACCAGCGAGTCAAACACGATGGTCAGGGGAGGTAAGGGCGTCAGTCTGTCGGCTCGCTCTGGTATTTTTGTACCGGGAGCGTCGAGCAAGACAGGCTTTATAGGTAAGTTAGGTGTTCATAAGTTTTCGGACCGAACACCCGTCATTAGCAATTCTAGCTCCCTCCAACTCACGACCACCGCGTCTGCAGTTGGGGGCGGTAGCTAGTATTACCGGGTCCTCTCGACCCCCGACCACCGTCGGGAGCCTGGAGGGGGCATTAACTGGTAAGACCGCTGAGCGGTCAGCTAGTGATGTTACTGGGTCTTGCCGACCCCCGACACCGTCGGGGTGCCTACCGAGATTTCACCCATTGTTACTGGCTTCCCCCGACATCCGACCACCGTCGGCGTGTCTGCCGGTACAGCCGGTATCGCAAATTCCCATCCCGCTAAAAAGACCTCCTCCTCGAGCAGGCTCTCGCAGCGGAAGACTGCTGGTTCCCGCCAGCCACTGAGCAACGTCAGTGCTCCGGGTGCTATTTCCAGCAGTGCTGCAATGCAGCAGCCCTCCACCCCCCCCCCCCCCCCCCCGGCAGTCAATGCGAATCGGGGCTCTGGTCGGGGAAGCACAGTCCCTAGAGTTGCGGCCGAATTGCTTCTCCCAACTGGGGAGCCCGGCCCGGACAGTTTGGGTAGTGAGGCTTCTATACTGCAGCCAAACACTTCCTGTGCTTCTAAACGGCCTTCTATTACGGTGGCTCACAACCCCGCTAAGAAGCTTAAAGCCAAGAAGGGTAAATCCAAGGATAAACCCAAGTCGGGTAAGAAGTCTCAGCCCTCTCTTCCCCCCGACTCTCAATCTGAGTTGCTCAGATTAATGAGACTCTTTGCTGAGCAGCAAGGTTGGGATACTAATCCACCACACTGCCGACTACTGAGACGGGTTCTCCCCAATCAGTTGTCACTGTGATGGAGGATGTTCCCGAGTCGGACCCCGGTGTTTTCCCGGTCTCCGATATTCATGAGAACCTGGGACAATTTTGTCCGAAGGCGCTATCTCGACCTACTCCTCCCGTGCCTGCGGCTCTCGGAGCCCCGCCGGGGGAGGAGTCTGTCACTGCTCCGTGGGCATATCCACCCCATGGGATTTTTCCCCACCGGACTACTTCTCTGTTTCAGAATCTCAGGCCGGCTACGACCCCAGCCTTGTCAGGCTATGGCGGCAGATGCCAAGGCCTTGTTAGAGAAGTATATGCCAGAATTTTTTCCCCAAGTCCAGTCGGACAGTGATCAGCCATCGCTGTTATTCAGACAGCATGGCCCGTCTCCTGGTATTCCTCTTACAGAGGACTTCAAACAGGAGTATGGGGATAGGGAGCCACTCGCCGATGCGGGTCGGGCTACCCGACGTCCCTATGGTAGTACCTTCTCTTTCTATCCGGATGATACCCAGGGCTTCTTTTCAGCCAAGGGTTTATCCCAGGAAATTATGGGTATGGGACAACGTTTGAATATCAATTTCAAGTCTCAGTCCTGCAGATCCGCCGAGAAGCCCCTAGTGAACTTTGAAACCAAAGTCAGGTCGGGCTTAAGATTTTCGGCGTACCTGGGTTCACTGTTACGCCTTCGGGCCAGATCAGTTGAACTGAATGTGACTGAGGGGGACTCCAATTTGTTGGATGAACTCCTGCTTTTGTTAGCTGGACTTCAGTGGTCTCAGCTCTCATCAGCGGCGATTGTCATTACACATCAACGCCGCAAGTTGGCGCTCTCCACACTGGGAGTGCTAGGGAAAGACATCCCGCCTCTCTTGCGGGATATCCCTTCCTCTCATCCCAAACTCTTTGGGGGCCAGTTTAACGAGGTCTTCCACAAAGAGATAGAGGGTCGCAAACAGGCAAAGGAGATGGCCAGACAATTCTTGCCCACTCAGCCTGCTCGGTCCTTTCCGCAGTCTAAGTCGGTCTCGACAGGCGCTAATCGTCGAGTGACTGTGACTATCCCTCGGGTTGAGACCCCTACCCTGGGCAACCGTGGTAGAGGCTCGGCGAGAGGAAGAGGGGGCGTAAGACCGCCGCCAAGGGCCCGGTCAGGCCCAAGTCGGCCTTTTGATACCTTACCCCGAGTGCTTTTGGACAGTGTAGGCGGGCGGCTCCGGAGATTCCTCCCAGTTTGGGAGGCAATCTCCGGCGACGCCTTTGTGCTATCCGTCGTGCGCGACGGGTTTTACATAGATCTGATAAAGCTGATTCCAAACGGCGCCATCAGAATCCGCCCGCCTCCAATGTCCGCCCTTTTCCAGCAGCACATCTCCTCAGAGATCGCCACGCTGCTGGGAAAGGGCGCCGTAGAAAGGGTGAGAGATCATCCTCATCTCTGTCTCTCCCCAATTTTTGTCATTCCCAAGCACTCGGGAAGTTTACGTATGATTCTAAACATGAAAAGAATCAACAGGTTTATACCTCCAGTGCATTTTCGCATGGAGACCTTGGCATCTATTCTGCCCTTGATCAAGCGGGACGACCTTGCGATCTCCCTCGATCTCAAAGACGCGTACTTTCACATTCCCATTCCCATTCACTCTCTGTCGAGAAATCTGCTGGGATTCGCGTTCCAGGGCGAAACGTTTCGATTTCGTGCCCTGCCCTTCGGGCTGAGGCCGGCCCCTCGAGTCTTTACCCGAATAGTGTCGGCCCTAGCCGCGTTTCTACGGAATTGCGGCCTCCGAATGTTCGTCTATCTAGACGATTGGCTCCTAGTTGCAAACTCAGAGTCCCTCCTATTGGATCAGTTATGTCTTTTACTGCGGCTAACGCAAGACTTAGGCGTTCTGATAAACTGGGAAAATCGGAATTATCTCCCACACGTACCCCGGTGTACTTAGGTGCGGAGATAGATATCCCGAATCAGCTTGCCCGCCCCAGTCGGGACAGAATTCGGACTATCACCATGACCGCACGGTCATTGCGAGTGGCCCGCAGGGTCAGAGCCAGACAATGGCTTCAATTCCTGGGCTATCTGACCAGTCTAGTCGACGTCTTACCAGACTGCAGGCTGTTGATGAGGTCCTTTCAGAGGCACCTCCTCAAATTTTTCAGACCGGGCAAAGATTCTCCTTTGGGGTGGATTCCACTCCCAAGAGATATCAAGCTCCTTCTCGCCCCCTGGTCGAACTGTTCGTTTCTTGCCCAAGGCAAGCCTCTCTGTACCCCTCTTCCGTCAGTTTCTCTGGCGACAGAAGCCTCCCTTCTCGGTTGGGGCGGTCATTGCCGGGGCGAGATGATTTCAGGGGAGTGGTCTCATTTGAGAGTTATGCCCCATATCAATGTTTTGGAAATGATGGCGGTCAGCCTGTCTCTTCATCATTTCAGGCCCGGTCTTGTTGGTCGCATTGTACTCGTTCTTACGGACAATGTCACAGTAGCTGTCTACATCAATCGCCAAGGCGGCACTCGGTCTTCCTCTCTGAACACCTTAGCTGCCCAGTTGTGGAGGTGGTGCCGGTCTATGAACATTATTCCGGTAGCCTCCTACATTCCCGGTCAGGACAATCTGATCGCGGATTTTCTGTCTCGGGGCAAATGCCTCCCGTCAGAGTGGACTCTTCATCCGGAGGTGTTTGCTCTTCTCTAAGAGGTGTGGGGTCCTCTGGAGATCGATCTGTTCGCTTCCACCCTCAATCACCGACTCCCGAGGTATTGCTCGCGGGTTCGGGATCAGGAGGCGTGGGCGATGGATGCCTTTTCCCTCAGTTGGGGAGCTATCCGGGGGTACGGTTTTCCCCCATTCCTCTGATCCTTCAGGTCTTGAGGAAGGTCAAGGAGGACGGGGCTTGGCTCTTGTTGATAGCCCCACATTGGCCAGCGAGACATTGGTTTCCAGACCTGCTGAGTCTCCTGGCCGGCCAGCCGTTTCCCCTTACTCTCAGGGAGGATTTGATAATTCAATACCTCTCGGGGATTGTTCATCAACGCCCAGCGGTCCTCCACTTGACTGCCTGGCCGTTGTTGGGGAAGACGCCAGAAACTCGGGGCTCTCCGAGAGGGCCTCCCAGTTTGTAATGAGAAGCCGTAGAGACTCCACTAAAGATCTCTACAACTCTCGTTTAGGGGCCTTCTTTTCTTGGTGCGAGAATCAGGGTGTCTCGCCACGTGAAGCCCCTATTGGTGTTATTGCCGATTTTCTGATCTCCCTTTTCGATAAGGGTAGATCAATTTCAACCATACGTGGCTATCGTGCGGCTATTGCCGCCGTGCACGTTGGTTTGCTGATGGTTCGGGAGTCTCCAACTCCCTTCTTTTGGCTAGGTTGACTCGCTCCTTCTTCTTGCAGCGTCCATCAACTCGTAGCGTGACTCCTTCTTGGAGTCTACCCAAGGTCCTTGACGTGCTTGCGAAGCCACCTTTTGAACCTTTGGGTAAAGCGTCCCTTCACCATTTAACGGTCAAGACGCTGTTTTAGTTGCTATTACTTCTGCACAGAGGAGGAGTACTCTTCATGCTCTGTGTATCACACCGGGTCACATCCGTTGGGAGAACCATGGTGTGCAACTTATACCCAAGCCCTCCTTTATTGCCAAAAATCAGACTGCTTCCTCTGGACCAGTTGAGATTTTTCTTAGACCGCTGTCGGACCATTCCTCGGTGCAGGAGGATAAGGTCTGGTGTCCGGTGAGGGCCTTGAAATGGTATTTAGATAGGACTAAGACTTCGTAAGAGTGATCAGCTTTTTGTCATCACTCGAGAGCCCTTTTCCCCCGCTTCCAGAGAATCCATTTCTAGATGGATAGTCGAAGCGATCCAGGCAGCTGGGCCGGAGGCCCAATTGACTGATGGGAAGCCCCGTGCTCACGATACCAGGGGCATCAGTGCCTCTTGGGCTCTTTTCCAAGGGGTGCCCCTAGTGGACATTATGAGGGCAGCCTACTGGCGCTCCTCCACGTCATTCACATCTTTTTATTTAAAAGATGTTCTGTCAGTTGAAGAGTCTTTTTCTAACAAGACGTTGCAAGCTGCAACGTCATCCTTGGGTTCCTGTTGACCTTCCTCTTGGGACATGCCCCCCCCCCCCCCCCCCCATTTGAATCTGTGCTGGTCTAGCAAATAGGTAGGTACATTGATTTATTGTAGTAAATCAGTAAAATCAGAACTGATTTTATTATTTGCTAGATAAATCTATGTACCTACCTATGTCCCACCCTCCTACCCCACTCCTTGCCTAGCAACATATCAAAGTTTGTCTGAGGCTGCTCGTAAAGAGGAGGATTGTGTGCGCGCGTCATGCGTACGTGCACAGAGGAAGACGTGATCCTGGGGGGGGGGGGGGGTATATGCACTGTCGTGACTTTAATTACTCGAATGGCTTGGGTAGTCGGAAGACTAGCAAATAGGTAGGTACATAGATTTATCTAGCAAATAATAAAATCAGTTCTGATTTTACTGATTTATTGCAGTAAATTTGTTAAATCAGCACTGAATTTCTTATTTACTATATAAATCTATATACCTACCTATGACCCTCCCTCCTTCCCCTCTCCTTGCAAGCAACATGTTTCTACTTGGGGTTGCTCGCAAAAGAGGAAGATGGCCGTTGCGTGTTGCCGCGCGTGAGTGGCGAAGGGGAGAACAATAGGATTACGGGGGGGGGGGGTGCGCACAATATTGTGACGCATTTGTGTTGCATTTGTGTTAAGTTCTCGAACGGGTTCGCGTAGACAATTGTCTAGCACAATAGGTAGGTATATAGATTTATATAGTAAGTAAGAAAGTCAGTGCTGATTTTACAAGTTAACTGTACAAGGAGGGGCTAAGGTTAGATCCAAACAAGAAAAATTACCAGTGTGGTAGTCTACTCTAGTAGCACTCCCATCATTCAAAATATCAAGGTTTCTCTCGGTTGCAAACTCTTCCACTACTTTACCATTTGTATCTGTTTTCTGACTACCCCATAAAGTGTTGTGTGCATTAAAATCGTCTATTATTGTGTGCTTTTCCTTCACAACATTGTTAAATAATTCATTTAACGAACCAAAATTAACTATATTCACAGAAACGTATCATGCCAAAAAACTTGTAATGATATGATTTCTAATTCATCGTGTTTGAAAACTCTATTGTAATTTAGTTTGGAATGCCCGTATATTGCACACCTTTCCCGAGTTCCTCTTTGTCTATTTCTATATTCACATATATAATCTGGAATTTGCACCATCGTCAAACCACGTTTCTTGAATACAAATAATTTCAAAGGGTCTTGTTTGCTGATTTAAAATTCATCCCCGTGGCATCCAAGACCCTGTGCATTCCACTGGAGAATGCTGAAAGCCACGAGTGTAACAAGGCTAGTGGAATAGGCCATGAATGGTCTGTAATTCATCTGTGGGATGTAAGCCCAGTGTATCTTTCAAGATATGTGTAATTTCATCAAATGGGTTACAATCTGGCTTTGTGACTATTCTGATTAATCTGATAAAGAAAGAGATAAGTTTGATGTCGGGGACACCTTTCAAGAAATTTCTATTGGTTAGGTATGTATTTTCAGACTTTTTGCTTGTCGTATCCGTTTTGGTAGAAAATTGCGAATCGGAGACGATTTCCATTTCGGTTTGATCGGAATCTGCAATTGTTAAATTCTCTTTCCGAGTATTTATTTTGTCATTTTCTTGTATTACATTCTTAAGTTCTGACTTGTTTGTAAAATGCTTTTCCTGCTTATGTTCCCCATTTTGTTCTGAGTGTAGTTTCACTGTCTGTGCAAAAGAAATTAGATTTTGTATTTTAATTTGCTGCACTTTTTGCGCTTCTTTCGATGCCTCGCATCCTTTATAAGCGGCCGAATTGTTACCATTGCAATTTACACATCTGAAATGTCTCTCCAGGTCGCAAATTTCTACCGAATTGCCTAGGCCACACCTGGGGCACCTCTCCTTGTCTTTTCTAAATTTCTAAATGCCCGTACCTTTGGCATTTGTAGCACCTGGGTACTGGTGGAATGTATTCCTTGACTCAACATTCAGGAACTTGAGGGGTAGAGAAAAACAGTGATAGTTTTTAGGGGCTTCAAATCACCTTCAATTCTTTTTTTTTCGTTCTCTCAACTTTCACTACACTACTTCGTTCTAGCTCTTTCAGAATATCTTCCTCAGATGTCTCAAGAGAAATCCCAAATATAACCCCTTTCGAGGCGTAGGTTTTTTCCTCTGCTTTTACTGCGATTTTGCCGATCTCCGGTATCTGGGTTTACATTGCCTGTCATTTCTGCATTTTACTAAGAGCCCCTTCCCACCTCGAACAAACTTAATGTAGTCTGGGGGAGACCTACAAGCCTTTTCTATATCTTTCTTGATACATGCAGTTAGCTGATTTACTGCGCTCAGGTTTTTATTTCTCTCTATGGGTACTAAGAACACCTTAAGGTCTGCTTTTTTGGCGTTTTCACCTGTTTTGAGTGGAGTTGACGGCGCACAGTGGGCCAGGGCTAAACCAAAGTGCGCCAAAAGTCATTTTTGGGCAATTTGTGTTTTTTAAGTTTTGTCAAGCCCTGTTGAAAGACACTACTTTGAAGAATATTTCAGTAAAATATTTAACTCCGGTATGTACATTAAGGGTGTATACTTTCTACTTCAAGCCGCAAAATTCAACATATTGTGAGTTTCAGTGCAAATTGTGACCAATTTAATAAATAAGTTATTTCAACATGTAGTTTTTAAGTTATCGATATATAATTGCTCCCACGTATTCCTGAGAGTTCATTTCATTGTATGAATGGGGTAAAATTGGAAAAAACGCAATCTTCGTGAGTATAACAGGGTAATTATCCTAGAAAATAGGCTGATTATTCGTGTTTTTTATAAATCGATATGAAACGTTTAAATTTCACGGATTTCCAATTCAACTTTATTACCACCATTTTCCCTGATGTCTCAGCTTTAAGCTGATACCAGATTGGCTGTCACCTTCTGCCCCTTTTTATGTTAGAGCCGATTTTCCTTGACACATTACCCGGAAAATATGTTTATCTTGGGCCGCGCAGCCGCTGAAGCATTCTCTGTCATCATACTCCGCCGCATGGGGGCGCGCATGACTTTCTTTACACGGCAAGGTCCCATTTTTTTGTTAACACTAATAAGAAGTAAACAAGATAATAAATTACAGGGCTTTGGAGAAAGCATAATTTGTCCAACACCAATACCAAGCTCTCCAAATGTTCTCTATCCTTTTTTTTTAAAGACCCAACAGTTTGAGTAATTCACAATGGCTTCAGTGAATATTTCAAGGCGAAGGCTTTCGAAAAAATTCGCTCTTCTGACAGTATAAACAATAGGGCAAAGGACTTAAAATATACATGGACTTTATCAGTCAGTATTATGATTTTGATAACTCGATAGTACCTACATAATTGTTTCTTAGTGATACAGATACGTTTCGCTTTAGCAAAATTATCAAGGCTACAGAGGGGCTCTTTCATTTTTAAAAACCTCATTTAATAACCCTTTTTCCATTTCGATTTCAAGTAATGGCATCATACATTACAATGCATTGCAAATTTCTCATTACAAATATTTCCCATTACGGCAACCCCCCCCCCCCGTTTAAGTCACTCTGACGTACCATATGCCTGAACTTTAAGTTAACACCGTTTGATATATGATTGCATTATCAATTTTCTGAGATATGAAAATCATTGTAATGCGAGAAATATGTTATTTTCCATTGGATTTTGGCAGCCAATCAGAAATCCGTATTTTAATGACGTCATAGGGATTTGAAAATATTTTCATTGGATTCTACGGGTCTGAATACCCATAAAACCATCTACGTTTAAATTTTCAGTAAAACCCAGTGAATATGAATTTTGGCGCACTTTCGAGCCATTCTGGCCCACTGTGCGGCGGGGTGCCGAAGTCGGTATCCGCCGCCAACTCCTCCACATCACTTAAAGTAGACATTCAAAGAAAATCACAATATGGCAATTAATGCATCACTAGAAACTGGGAAGCTTACAGATGGCAATCGTATAAGTTTTATGTCAACTGCGTATCTGATGATTATAAAAACAACACAAATAAAAGCTCTTCTCAGCATCTGGAATATCCGAGGATTCGCCAGAAATATAGCGATGTTTTGATGTCGTCACACAAGGGATCGATCCTGCTTAAGCAGACGACGTCCTATAATGAATGAACGTAATTGCAATGCAATTATTTATCAAATTATAAAGAGTTTGGTGTATTTAAACATGACCTTATTTCACACCATTATAAAGGGAAAGTGAAACTGATTCTGATAGCTAAAACCGTTTGATTGTAAATACACAGGAGAAGGGTCAATGATCAATGAAATAAACCCCACTTTCAAATTGAAAAGCCTCCGAATAATAGCAGGATGGTATTCGTTCCCTCTTGAAACGCCGAAATGCCCGGGTGCAAGCAGCTGAAAATACAATGGCGTCTTATTTTGTTTACAAGTGACTGATTCCTTTATTTTTTTAACGCTGCATTTTTCATCAAAATAATACCATACACAAAGTTAAGAGTGAGGCAACAGACTAACATTAAGACTGACGCTAGTGAAGGAAGAGAAATAAGTGAAGAGGAGATGACAAAATAGGCTCTGAAAAATGTGTAAGATGTTATGGACATCGTCTGCTTAGACAGGACTGGTCCATGGTGTGTCGTCACATATCTCAGCAGCGTTCGAGGAGCTCTTCAGCTGCTATATCGGGGGCTGTATTTACCGTTTTATAATTGATAATAATCATTACTTCAAATGTTTCCAAGCGTTGAATTTGGATAACCTTGTTTAATTTATGCCATCTATGCAATAATAAGTATTAAGCCAATATTTAAAATCATTAAAGTTCTACTTTAAACTACCCTCTCTCATCCTTTTTTGGCTAATTTGAAAACTTCCATCTACTGAGGGCTTCAGATGAGTTAGATTCTCTGCCACTGGAGTGGCGCCCGCCATTTGTGGTTTTGGCGGGAAATTTAAACCAAAGCTATATGGTGCAGGTGCAGGTGCAGAGTGCGTGAACGGCCCAAAAATGTCAGCTTACCCTTCTGCAAACCGAATATCCCCCAAACTGAAAGCAAATCCAAAATGATCCGAAGTGTATGTCCAAAATACACTAAAGGAAAAAAGAAACTTATAAAAGTTCAAGAGATCACCAAATTAAATTCTCTGCATGGAAATGTACCAAATTTGGATATAATGTTGATTCAATGCATGGCTTTAAATGACAGTCAATAACAAAAAGTTATCTTCAACGCCACAAAAGAAATGTGCACTGAAGCAAAGGACTCTCTAATCCCAAAGTCACAAAGACAAACTGCAGCCTTGTACACCATATGCATGTCAATGAATGAAACAAAAGAATTTCAAAAGGGATTTGCAAGTTCATATCCAAACAGATTAATAGCCAGTATGTCCACCTCTAGCTTGCTGGCAAGCTGTACACCGTCTTCGCATGCTTCCGATCAGATTCGCGATGGTAGCCTGGGGAACATTGTTCCATTCCTCTTGCAGTGCTGCAATGAGCGTCTCCCTATTGATGGGTTGATTGTCACGCCTTGACACACGTCGACCAAGCTCTTCCCAGAGATGTTCAATTGGGGAAAGGTCTGGTGAACGGGCGAACCATGGCAGAACATCAATATCCTCTTGCTCGAGGGGTGCAAATCCCTTTTGAAATTCTTTTGTTTCATTCATTGACATGCATATGGTGTACAAGACTGCAGTTTATCTTTGTGACTTTGGGATTAGAGAGTCCTTTGTTTCAGTGCACATTTCTTTTGTGGCATTGAAGAAAACTTTTTGTTATTGACTGTCATTTAAAGCCATGCATTGAATCAACATTATATCCAAATTTGGTACATTTCCATGCAGAGAATTTAATTTGGTGATCTCTTGAACTTTTATAAGTTTCTTTTTTCCTTTAGTGTATATCCAAAATCCAAAATCCAAAAGTAATCCACTGTTTATGCTCGCGTTCTTCCGCGTTCTTCAATCGACTGGTGAAGGAAAGGGCTAGACTTCCATATGTACCCTCCACTAAAATTGAAAGAAAGAAATACAACAAATAAACAAAATAATCGACATCGTTCTAACCATACGAGAGGGGCTGCGAGCTGTAGCCCATATTCGGGCAGATATGCGGTAATGATCAGATAGTCGTTTCTATGTCTTTAGTATATTTTGATGATAAAAAAATTGATTTTGACGATCGTGCAGTGTCAGAAGTTTTGCTCGCTTGCTTCGTCACCTGGCGAAATTGTGCCGTACCCCCAATGTTCTGTAAATGAACTCCTTTTTTTTTTCTTTTTCCTTTTTTTTTGCTGTTGATGTGCAGGGATGCGTACAACTAATATTTTGTTATTCAAACATCTAAATATGTTTCATAGATTTTTAAATATTTTTTGAAATATCTTTTCCAACCTGAGCTCCACCCTAAAAAATAAAAAGCTTCAGGTATCATTCCTGCAATGACATCATCCGTCAATCATAGTCAGCTACACTAACATTTCTACAATAGACAGTGGAATGTCACTTCCCCCAGCTCATCACATGCTCACAATAGAATTGCATGCCTTCGAAAAACCTCCTCATTACCATTCTTTTCCAGGTGATGCTACAGCATGTCTGACATAGGAACTACTCGGTAGGCATTGTATGGTCTATTATAGAACACATGGTCATCTCTGGCAAAGCTACATACCACTGCCTCTCCTTAGCTCACTAATGATTGACAGATGATGTCACTGCATTTTTTTTAGGTGGAGCTTAGCTTGTTTAAGAAAATGATTTTAAAAATATTTAAAAATCTACGAAACATATTTAGATGTTTGAATAACAAAATATGAGTTGTATGCATCCCTGCGTATCAACAGAAAGCAACTTGCATTTGGGTTGCAGTGGACCTTTAAGAGTACATTGTACTTTCAAAAGCAGACCATGTCGTTAATATTTTTACCAAGTTTTTATTCCCCTATTTTTACAGGTTCATACAGTGGCCTCTTTGCTAACGTTGAATTCGCAGCAAGTACACGTAAGTATTTGTTTCCCTTCTAATAACCAAATTCTCATTCATTTAAAGAATAAATGTTTTGCTCAACGTTTAAAACAGCTACTCAAATATGTAAGTAAACTCTGCATGATAAACATGATAAAGAAGAAGGTGCTGGCAGAAATTCACTCAATTTCGTAGACAATGGTAAATGGAGGGGTTTATCGTTTTCTTTTGTTAGAATTGTGTATTTTCCTTTGTTGGACATGACTCTAACGCATTTGATCACCTTGTCAATGAAGAAAGACTATTCTACAAAATGATAACTTTCAAACCCGTTGAACACGAAGCGTCATTTTGTTAGCGTTATTACCTGCGCTAATAGAGCTTATGACACTCGCAAGGCACCAGGGGGTATCTCCCTCCCACACTAGGGACTGTCTATAAAACTTGCACTTAAGAGCATCCCAAAATGGATTTTAATGAAAATAACGAAAGCACGGATCTACGCCAATGGATGGAACCCCATAATTGAGAATAACAATGCAAGCGAACGAATTTTCTTCGATATTTTCGCATTTAAATTATTTCTTTACTTCTAATCATTAAACAATGTGATGCTATTTCATTTTAATTTTGCTAATTATAAGTTTAAACTTAATGTACATGATTCTTTATTTCATCCAAAAATATTTGGAAGATAATACAGGCCACCCCTCCCCCCACATTTTTTTTTTGTTTTTTGTTTTTGTTTTTGTTTTTTTTGTGGGGGGGGGGGAGATATATATGCCTCATACCCCCCCCCCCCCCCCCCCGGGATCGAAACCCATGCAAGGCGCGTTGAAGACCGCGCCAGCCTGTGAAGCAATTCTAGATAGCGAAATGACGCCACGCGTTCTACGGAAGGTTTAACTATAATAATCGGTCTATAAAGAAATGTGGGTCCCCGAACATGGACAAAATTTACTGACCCTTATTCAGACGAATTACATTTATCTAAAGCCCAGCTCACACGGGGAGAGGTTGCTGACGTTAGGACCACGTCAGTGACTTGTAGGGTCTTTTGCACGTGATGAAAGAGTTATATCGTTTAGAAAGTGATTGTAAAATGAACGGTGCAATAAACGACACTTTTAATGTCTCGTGTAAGGGTTCATTGCCTTCACCGGCTCGATTAGCGCATGTCTACTGACGCAATGGAAATGGCGCCTCGTGTGAACAGGGTTTTAACTATGCAGGAATACATAGTTTAAGTGCAGCTTGGTATCTAATGAACGCATTCCAATTGGGATACTAGTAATGCACTTAAGTAAGCACTTTGTATAGTTAATTGTTACTGGAAATGTGCCATATAAAACATCCATCATCGTTTCTGACTTGTGTTTTTCATTACAGATCGAGCATACGATCTTTAACACTGGGAGTAAAATGCCTAAAAATTTGTTTACAAATTAAAATTCCTCCCATCAAGCTTCTTCATTTACTATCCATCATCGTTCTTTTTAAAGGCGAATAAACACTAATATGTACTTCTGTTCAAAGGTGTAATGTATCCTTAGTACTTCTGTTCAAAGGTTTAATATATTCTAAAGCATTGACCTGTATCACTTTAGCAAATAAAATATCAGAAAAGTGTTTAAATCAACACATTCTAGCTCACGTACGGTATCATCTGCTAACACTTTACATGGGGGCTGCCATTTTCTTGATGACATGGAGTTGTAAATGAACCATTGAAACCGTTCCGGACAGGAAGATTTTTTTAATCCTCGAGCTAAATTGCTTCTCTTCATTATAAAAAATCCCCATATGATGGAACACACATAACAGGTGTATACATATATTTTCTAGAATTTGAAATTAGATTTCTTTTTAAATTCTCTGGTTTTGCTAACTAGAAATCGATTTCTTGGGCTTGGCTGGCAGAGCAGAACATTTATACAACGCGCATTCTGACTTTTGAAGCCCATTATCTCAAAGCAGATGAATGCATAGTTTGTCACTATTGACGCTCGGGAAAGTCATCATCCATAAATTTGAATTAATTCGCTCCGTCGAGTACGTCATAGTATCAAGAAAATAGATTTATATTTAGTAAAATGGTAATTTTTAAAGAAATATAAAACACATTTTCGTTTTTAGAATATATGTATACATCCCTAAATATTTTAAATCTAAAATGGAATTTTGTATTAGGAAGAAAGACAATTTTGCATTCGGATTTAAAATATCTTTATGTACACATCAAGGAAATGGCAGCCCCCGGGTATCGCTAGCAGACAATAAATCTTGCTGAGAAAATCTTGATACCCATTTCGTATATTTTAATGCAAAACTACGTAGGAATAAATGACATCTTCGAATATTTTGAGGTTAATTCCGCTTTAAAGGTTGACTAAATTAGAGAAAAAATGGGTGCTCTTTCCATGTAGTTTTGCCTTCTAATCACGAATCTGCCAATCGATTGTCCAAATTATGTCTCGTTTTGGCGAAAAAGGGGAAAAAGTAGAAGTTTTGGGACCGTTCCTTAAAACTCGTGAGCTGATTGGCTAACCCCCAAGTGACGTATGAAAAGTAAGAGGCACAAGATCTGCAGGCTGCAGCATATAATATTGTACACAGAATGCGGTATTTGACCCCTCTGTTCAACCGACAATTTATGAAAATAGGAAATTAATCAATATAATCTTAGGAGTGAATAATCATTAGCAATATATCTTCTACAAGATCAGAAAACGCTTTTGCCCAAATATACAGCTCTTGTTTTGTTTTTTAGCTTTTCTTTTGAACAATGTTCTCATCCATCTGAGCTTGCCGAACGAAAGTTTTACATTGGTCATAAACGCGTGCACAGCCGTTTTATGCGTCTGTATGATTACACAATGTCCTACACATCTTTACTACGGCAGTGACTATGCTCCCCTTGTACATAGCGACTGGTGAACGCTTTTGTTTTGTTTATTTCACTTACGGTTTTTTTTTACTTCGCTTTACATAGTACATTAGTACTGACTTAGATTTTGGCTGAATTCGAGTAACTTATACCCGAACTTATATAATATGAGAGAGGAAAAGTGCCCGCGATTCCGAGTTGGAGGACTTTTCTGAGCCATGCAGATACGAACTCTGATTTACTGGCAGATGATTTATCAGACCCCGAAGGCAAAGAAGCTCGAGTGGCAAGGGGAAATTCGACCATATATGTTTGAACCCCTCGCAGAATACGGTGAAGGGCCGTGGGTGAAGTAACTCCAGGGAGCTCCAACGCGTTGGAGCTCCCTGGAGTTACGGGTGAAGTAGACCGAAAATGCTGTCTCTCGTTCGTTAGGTCGTCTTAGCTAACGAGCGAGAGACAGAATTTTCGGTCTACTGGTGAAGCTGCTGCAGCTGTTGTCGTTGAAAAACAGATTAGAAGACTTGACTCCACGTCTCATCGTTGGAATAGCTGAATCTTTTAGCTAGCTTATCCTTCTCTTCATGCCAAATTCGGAATACAGGCCAGGATGCTCAAAATCATCTTCGGCAAAGTGATCGCTGCAGGACTTTTCTGAGCCATGCAGATACGAACTCTGATTTACTGGCAGATGATTTATCAGACCCCGAAGGCAAAGAAGCTCGAGTGGCAAGGGGAAATTCGACCATATATGTTTGAACCCCTCGCAGAATACGGTGAAGGGCCGTGGGTGAAGTAACTCCAGGGAGCTCCAACGCGTTGGAGCTCCCTGGAGTTACGGGTGAAGTAGACCGAAAATGCTGTCTCTCGTTCGTTAGGTCGTCTTAGCTAACGAGCGAGAGACAGAATTTTCGGTCTACTGGTGAAGCTGCTGCAGCTGTTGTCGTTGAAAAACAGATTAGAAGACTTGACTCCACGTCTCATCGTTGGAATAGCTGAATCTTTTAGCTAGCTTATCCTTCTCTTCATGCCAAATTCGGAATACAGGCCAGGATGCTCAAAATCATCTTCGGCAAAGTGATCGCTGCAGATTGTACTCCACTCACTTGGCCGGCCCTTGCCACTCTGCCCGCGTGAGCTTTACATTTGCGACCCACAATTTCCGTAGATCTTTACGAAAATGATGTAGGCTTACACCATCTTTAGGGGTCTTGCTACAGCCCGCAACTATACACCGATTAGGCATTATTGATGAAACTGTGTCCCAAAATCAAAGTTATTGTGAGGAATTAAACCGCGAAAATACGCAATGCAAATGGTCGATGCGGTGAATATCATGCTCGGCATCGGGCTGGGCCTGCCGGGGGCCTCCGGGCGCGCACGGTATAGGTTAGTGGAATATTTTCCCTTACTTTTCATGCGTCACAGATCACGTGATCACGATGTCGCTTCGATGGGTTTTTTTTTAGGGGCGGGGCATATGACTGTGTAAATCAGCAAAAATATACTTTTCAAATGATTATAAAATATGACTAAATGCATAAAAAATTGTGTGATGGATATTTTTTGGCTCCTGATGACACCTTCCTTCGAAAAATGGGCAATTATTTTTTTTATTTTAGTGACCCTTTAATCTCAATATCATTCTTTTGATTATGATATTATCATTATTACTAGCTATTGTCTTTATTCTTATTATTGTCATTATTGTTATTATCATCATCATCGTCGCCGTATCATCATCGCATCTGCATGTATCCTTTGCCCAATTTCTAATAAAGTGATGTCACAGCCAGTATGATGTAGTGAAAAATGGTAATTATGCCTCTTATCCCGTCTGTCTGTCACGCCTGTAGGCTACCAAGAAATCTCCCAGAGGACGTCTAGTCAAGGATCTGTGTTCTTCGCGACACAGACGATATCAAACTATGGTAACGCACGTTACTTGACTGAACTCGCACGGACTGATAATTATAAACTCAACAATGGCTTCGTAGCCGATGCTTGCAGCCTCCCGAACTCGTACAGTGAATCTGACTACATGGAATTTCTCGAAAACTGGGGAACGGTAAAGTAGTTAAATATGTTATAACATTACTATGAATATGCCTACCAATCAAGTAACTACATGGCATAAGTCTGCTAGGGTAGGGTAAAATACTTAGGCAAAAGATTCCATTGAATATGAGTATTTTGTACTTATATTTCGTACTTAAGTATTGAATTGAATACGGGCCCTGAGCTGTATCTATACAAATCTAAAAAGCCAACCCACCACCCCCCCCCCCCCCCCCACCTCCAAAAAAAAAAAGACAAAAAAATCCAAGACTGAGTAATTAGCAACATATAAGATAAGAAAATTGAGCAAAATCAATGGCGAAAAATTACTGGTACCACATAGGCTTATTATTTTGGACATAAAGAAGGGCGCAAGGATGCAATGTTTTGTTTTTTTAGCAATGATTCAGTATCGGTAAAGCCCCTAACAAAAACTGTTTAGATGCGGTGCTATATTAGGGGTGTTACCCCAAATAACACATGCGGATCCTGGAAGGGGCTGACACGGCCGCCCCAGCCTATTGGCACCTTGGAAGGGACGGCAGGATTTCGGCAGGAAAATGATTATGGATGAAATAGTTTTGGGATTTTATTTCTGCTGTTTGACTACAGAGTAACGATTACAAGAAATTTTGTATTTTATAACTTAAATATTTTATTTTCTCACTGACAAATTACAGACTTATCGGGATATCCACACATTCTTGAAATTGGTTGCAGTTTTAAATCTTTGTTCATTTGGGGAATGACCATCTTTAACATTTTCTAGGGAGAGGCGTCCCTGTTCCCCTTAAATCATCGACCCTGCATTTCGTAGTACAAACCCTACTGGGAATTTTCATTCTATACATGCTGTAGCTCTTGGAAACACAATGCAATTTCTGCCTATGTAACGTATACCTACAATTATACAGATCTTATACAATATTGTCGTTACAGTGCGTAATGCGTGGTGACCGTGTGGGATTTTTTTTCCATATTTGAATAGTGAAACTTTGCATTCTAAAATATTTCATAGCCAAAACAATGTGTTGTAGCCCCAATTGTATTTGCTTTACTCTTTTGGTCCCATGTGCATCCCCCTTCCGAAGACCGCCCGTGTGAACTTATTACAAGTAGTGAACCGAATTATATTTTTGTGATTTCTCTTGGCAGCATGTTGTGACTGAGGTGGACCTTGGAACCAGGGAAGGGATAAACTATGAAGAAGACAGGTCATCCTTTGTCACATACGCATCGACACATGTAAGAACACTGGTTATGTTCGTAAATGGAGAGAGAGGGGGGACAGTGAGATAAAGTGAGTGATAACAAGTAATTGTGTGGCAGATTTGAAGTAGTGGGAGAGAGGAAGATGACTTTATTTCAGAGCATTGGCGAATTGACCAATTAAGGATAGTGAAACCGAAAAGAATGAAATTATGAAGAAGTATACGAGCTACGAGAAGTATTACGAGCTACGGGAAGCATGCTTTTAAATGACTAATATTTATTATATACAGGTAGGCGCCAGTCTGAGTGCTTCGGGATCATATGGTGCATACAGTGCCTCAATTGCCGTTAACATGGACACCTTTAACAGTAGAATGGAGAGCGGGGCAAGTTTCGGCAGCACTTTCTCATCTTACACAGTTGGAAGCAGCTCCCTGAACGGTGAGTCCTTCCTCAGAATGCCGTGACCTCTATTTAGAATGAATTACTAAAACTCTATGAAAATTTCCTATGAAAATGAACTCGGTTGCGCATAAGAATATATCAAGAACAAAAGGAGAAACAGTATTGCGATAGAATCAATCATCGTATAGATCTAAAATAGGCCTTGAATTACGACATGGGAGTATGCATGTAAGCTATGAAATATAACGGAACAATGTAAATGTTCATAAAAAGAGTGAGTATTTAAAAAATGATGGTAACAGAGCTGGCATAGATAGACCAACCTATAACTGAGGGCATGTAATGATCGGAGGAGGTTGACTCGTGTTTTATAGGCGCGGCACTAATAAAAGTGCGATCCCCATGCATGTAACCTTTTGTCTTGAATTGATACCTAAGTATCGGGAGAAGCCTGTAAGAGGAGGGGACACTAAAGGCTTCAAATATGAAAAGTAAAATGTGATGAGATTTCCCCCATTTTTCTTACAGAGCCCATCAGTCTGCAGTTGATGGGCATGCACGAGGTGTTCGAAGAACCTTACTGGACCCACTTGTCTACTTACATTGCTAGTGGGCACTGCTCCAGCTCTTTCCAACGGTCATCCGTAGGGGACAACATTCTAAGGGCTATGCAGGGATATGCCAACTATAGATCTATATCAGCAAGCAGCAGTACGTAGATTTTTTTTGACTGAAGCTACACAAATAAACACACGAATATAATTATATATATAATGAATATATAATGAAAGGAAATGAGAGAATAATGGTTGCGTAACTTAAATCAAAGTTCCCCAGAGCTGTCCTCCCTTTTTGGAAATTTTGCAAAGGTTGAAAAAATGTCTCCGCCGGGAATCAAACCCGGGTCGTTGGCTTAGAACGCCAATGCCTTAACCACTAGACCACGAAGACGGGTCAGTGGTTTCGATGACACCAGATTCAATTGACCGACAGATTGACAAATTTTCAACCTTATTAATTCTTTTGACGGGGGCAGGTGAGTTTTGAACAAAGACAAGCCGCGTGCCTCAGCTGGACCCCAAGCAAGTATATATATAATATATATATATATATATATATATATATATACACACACACACATACAGTGCGTATCAAAAGAAAGTAAACCCAACTTTGGTAGCTTTTAATTAAACATTTATATGCTCTATGAGCTTGAGAGTTATTTCATAGTAAACAGCAACTTATATTCTGTGCAATGATATCTTATTTATAACTTTGCTGCCACGGATGACTGAGCAGAAGGCTTTTCAAAATCCGAAGCAGCGAGTGTGTGTCAAACCAATTATGAATTAATTCCTTCACTTGGAAAACAATTGCTGAGTTATTTTCAATTGATTTTGTGCATTGCAATAGAAAAGATGTTAAAATCAACCAAAACTCAAGAAAGGGCTTATTACAATTATGGTTTTTTGTGCCATAATAACACGATCTTGGTTTTAAGGTAAGCCTTCTTACAGAGCCATTCAAAATTGACATTTATTATCTTGAAAGTCTACTGTCAATTACCTTGGTAATTCTCAACACACGTATCCTTTTTCTTTTTGGTCTTTAAGGCCAGTAAACCTTTGAGTTCATGTGCTACTCCGCGTGCATCATATGCAGGTGAAATGGTGCAATGGACAAATGAGCAGAGAATTTTTAGTTATCACGAGACAAAAAGGTTAGAAGGATGTTATAATAGATTAAAGATTGTCATATGGATTTGAAACAAGGTCATTTGAAAGCTTAGCTATACTGGATCACTTTAAACAATGAGGAATTGTAGCATAAAGGAGAATCACACTTTTAAAATGATGTGAGACTAAAGTAACACATTCATATGGCTTGACCCACATTCGTTGCGTCAGCCCAAACTTGGAACAAGGAGATTTTGACAACACATTTTAAAAACCCTGGTGCTCAGTCATCCATTCAGAAATGTCATGAATGCGGTACCACTGGACAGGCAATAAGTTACTCTTCACCGTGAAATAAAATTTGAAGTCACATCGGTTATAACATTTTAAATAGAAACTATCAAATTTGGGTATAATTTTTTTCTGATACGCATATATTTATTTATATATACAAACGACTAATGGGTACATTAGGAGGACATTTTTTGTTCTTTTTCTTTGTTCAACTGTCGACCTAATGTACCAACTGTCGACCTAATGTAGGGTCGCTATTATGACGGAATAAACTGCATTATTAAGTGTCGACTTAATGTACCCGTTAGTCAAATATATATATATATATATT
>CM046865.1:19927280-20043835 GCA_025617745.1 Heliocidaris erythrogramma | reverse complement strand
AAATTTCTCATTACAAATATTTCCCATTACGGCAACCCCCCCCCCCCCCCGTTTAAGTCACTCTGACGTACCATATGCCTGAACTTTAAGTTAACACCGTTTGATATATGATTGCATTATCAATTTTCTGAGATATGAAAATCATTGTAATGCGAGAAATATGTTATTTTCCATTGGATTTTGGCAGCCAATCAGAAATCCGTATTATAATGACGTCATAGGGATTTGAAAATATTTTCATTGGATTCTACGGGTCTGAATACCCATAAAACCATCTACGTTTAAATTTTCAGTAAAACCCAGTGAATATGAATTTTGGCGCACTTTCGAGCCATTCTGGCCCACTGTGCGGCGGGGTGCCGAAGTCGGTATCCGCCGCCAACTCCTCCACATCACTTAAACTACCCTCTCTCATCCTTTTTTTGGCTAATTTGAAAACCTCCATCTACTGAGGGCTTCAGATGAGTTAGATTCTCTGCCACTGGAGTGGCGCCCGCCATTTGTGGTTTTGGCGGGAAATTTAAACCAAAGCTATATGGTGCAGGTGCAGGTGCAGAGTGCGTGAACGGCCCAAAAATTTCAGCTTACCCTTCTGCAAACCGAATATCCCCCAAACTGAAAGCAAATCCAAAATGATCCGAAGTATATGTCCAAAATATATCCAAAATCCAAAATCCAAAAGTAATCCACTGTTTATGCTCGCGTTCTTCCGCGTTCTTCAATCGACTGGTGAAGGAAAGGGCTAGACTTCCATATGTACCCTCCACTAAAATTGAAAGAAAGAAATACAACAAATAAACAAAATAATCGACATCGTTCTGACCATACGAGAGGGGCTGCGAGCTGTAGCCCATATTCGGGCAGATATGCGGTAATGATCAGATAGTCGTTTCTATGTCTTTAGTATATTTTGATGATAAAAAAATTGATTTTGACGATCGTGCAGTGTCAGAAGTTTTGCTCGCTTGCTTCGTCACCTGGCGAAATTGTGCCGTACCCCCAATGTTCTGTAAATGAACTCCTTTTTTTTTCTTTTTCCCTTTTTTTTTGCTGTTGATGTGCAGGGATGCGTACAACTAATATTTTGTTATTCAAACATCTAAATATGTTTCATAGATTTTTAAATATTTTTTGAAGTATCTTTTCCAACCTGAGCTCCACCCTAAAAAATAAAAAGCTTCAGGTATCATTCCTGCAATGACATCATCCGTCAATCATAGTCAGCTACACTAACATTTCTACAATAGACAGTGGAATGTCACTTCCCCCAGCTCATCACATGCTCACAATAGAATTGCATGCCTTCGAAAAACCTCCTCATTACCATTCTTTTCCAGGTGATGCTACAGCATGTCTGACATAGGAACTACTCGGTAGGCATTGTATGGTCTATTATAGAACACATGGTCATCTCTGGCAAAGCTACATACCACTGCCTCTCCTTAGCTCACTAATGATTGACAGATGATGTCACTGCATTTTTTTTTAGGTGGAGCTTAGCTTGTTTAAGAAAATGATTTTAAAAATATTTAAAAATCTACGAAACATATTTAGATGTTTGAATAACAAAATATGAGTTGTATGCATCCCTGCGTATCAACAGAAAGCAACTTGCATTTGGGTTGCAGTGGACCTTTAAGAGTACATTGTACTTTCAAAAGCAGACCATGTCGTTAATATTTTTACCAAGTTTTTATTCCCCTATTTTTACAGGTTCATACAGTGGCCTCTTTGCTAACGTTGAATTCGCAGCAAGTACACGTAAGTATTTGTTTCCCTTCTAATAACCAAATTCTCATTCATTTAAAGAATAAATGTTTTGCTCAACGTTTAAAACAGCTACTCAAATATGTAAGTAAACTCTGCATGATAAACATGATAAAGAAGAAGGTGCTGGCAGAAATTCACTCAATTTCGTAGACAATGGTAAATGGAGGGGTTTATCGTTTTCTTTTGTTACAATTGTGTATTTTCCTTTGTTGGACATGACTCTAACGCATTTGATCACCTTGTCAATGAAGAAAGACTATTCTACAAAATGATAACTTTCAAACCCGTTGAACACGAAGCGTCATTTTGTTAGCGTTATTACCTGCGCTAATAGAGCTTATGACACTCGCAAGGCACCAGGGGGTATCTCCCTCCCACACTAGGGACTGTCTATAAAACTTGCACTTAAGAGCATCCCAAAATGGATTTTAATGAAAATAACGAAAGCACGGATCTACGCCAATGGATGGAACCCCATAATTGAGAATAACAATGCAAGCGAACGAATTTTCTTCGATATTTTCGCATTTAAATTATTTCTTTACTTCTAATCATTAAACAATGTGATGCTATTTCATTTTAATTTTGCTAATTATAAGTTTAAACTTAATGTACATGATTCTTTATTTCATCCAAAAATATTTGGAAGATAATACAGGCCACCCCTCCCCCCACATTTTTTTTTTTTTTTTGTTTTTTGTTTTTGTTTTTGTTTTTTTTTGTGGGGGGGGGGGGGGGGAGATATATATGCCTCATACCCCCCCCCCCCCCCCCCCCGGGATCGAAACCCATGCAAGGCGCGTTGAAGACCGCGCCAGCCTGTGAAGCAATTCTAGATAGCGAAATGACGCCACGCGTTCTACGGAAGGTTTAACTATAATAATCGGTCTATAAAGAAATGTGGGTCCCCGAACATGGACAAAATTTTCTGACCCTTATTCAGACGAATTACATTTATCTAAAGCCCAGCTCACACGGGGAGAGGTTGCTGACGTTAGGACCACGTCAGTGACTTGTAGGGTCTTTTGCACGTGATGAAAGAGTTATATCGTTTAGAAAGTGATTGTAAAATGAACGGTGCAATAAACGACACTTTTAATGTCTCGTGTAAGGGTTCATTGCCTTCACCGGCTCGATTAGCGCATGTCTACTGACGCAATGGAAATGGCGCCTCGTGTGAACAGGGTTTTAACTATGCAGGAATACATAGTTTAAGTGCAGCTTGGTATCTAATGAACGCATTCCAATTGGGATACTAGTAATGCACTTAAGTAAGCACTTTGTATAGTTAATTGTTACTGGAAATGTGCCATATAAAACATCCATCATCGTTTCTGACTTGTGTTTTTCATTACAGATCGAGCATACGATCTTTAACACTGGGAGTAAAATGCCTAAAAATTTGTTTACAAATTAAAATTCCTCCCATCAAGCTTCTTCATTTACTATCCATCATCGTTCTTTTTAAAGGCGAATAAACACTAATATGTACTTCTGTTCAAAGGTGTAATGTATCCTTAGTACTTCTGTTCAAAGGTTTAATATATTCTAAAGCATTGACCTGTATCACTTTAGCAAATAAAATATCAGAAAAGTGTTTAAATCAACACATTCTAGCTCACGTACGGTATCATCTGCTAACACTTTACATGGGGGCTGCCATTTTCTTGATGACATGGAGTTGTAAATGAACCATTGAAACCGTTCCGGACAGGAAGATTTTTTTAATCCTCGAGCTAAATTGCTTCTCTTCATTATAAAAAATCCCCATATGATGGAACACACATAACAGGTGTATACATATATTTTCTAGAATTTGAAATTAGATTTCTTTTTAAATTCTCTGGTTTTGCTAACTAGAAATCGATTTCTTGGGCTTGGCTGGCAGAGCAGAACATTTATACAACGCGCATTCTGACTTTTGAAGCCCATTATCTCAAAGCAGATGAATGCATAGTTTGTCACTATTGACGCTCGGGAAAGTCATCATCCATAAATTTGAATTAATTCGCTCCGTCGAGTACGTCATAGTATCAAGAAAATAGATTTATATTTAGTAAAATGGTAATTTTTAAAGAAATATAAAAACACATTTTCGTTTTTAGAATATATGTATACATCCCTAATATTTTAAATCTAAAATGGAATTTTGTATTAGGAAGAAAGACAATTTTGCATTCGGATTTAAAATATCTTTATGTACACATCAAGGAAATGGCAGCCCCGGGTATCGCTAGCAGACAATAAATCTTGCTGAGAAAATCTTGATACCCATTTCGTATATTTTAATGCAAAACTACGTAGGAATAAATGACATCTTCGAATATTTTGAGGTTAATTCCGCTTTAAAGGTTGACTAAATTAGAGAAAAAATGGGTGCTCTTTCCATGTAGTTTTGCCTTCTAATCACGAATCTGCCAATCGATTGTCCAAATTATGTCTCGTTTTGGCGAAAAAGGGGAAAAAGTAGAAGTTTTGGGACCGTTCCTTAAAACTCGTGAGCTGATTGGCTAACCCCCAAGTGACGTATGAAAAGTAAGAGGCACAAGATCTGCAGGCTGCAGCATATAATATTGTACACAGAATGCGGTATTTGACCCCTCTGTTCAACCGACAATTTATGAAAATAGGAAATTAATCAATATAATCTTAGGAGTGAATAATCATTAGCAATATATCTTCTACAAGATCAGAAAACGCTTTTGCCCAAATATACAGCTCTTGTTTTGTTTTTTAGCTTTTCTTTTGAACAATGTTCTCATCCATCTGAGCTTGCCGAACGAAAGTTTTACATTGGTCATAAACGCGTGCACAGCCGTTTTATGCGTCTGTATGATTACACAATGTCCTACACATCTTTACTACGGCAGTGACTATGCTCCCCTTGTACATAGCGACTGGTGAACGCTTTTGTTTTGTTTATTTCACTTACGGTTTTTTTTTTACTTCGCTTTACATAGTACATTAGTACTGACTTAGATTTTGGCTGAATTCGAGTAACTTATACCCGAACTTATATAATATGAGAGAGGAAAAGTGCCCGCGATTCCGAGTTGGAGGACTTTTCTGAGCCATGCAGATACGAACTCTGATTTACTGGCAGATGATTTATCAGACCCGAAGGCAAAGAAGCTCGAGTGGCAAGGGGAAATTCGACCATATATGTTTGAACCCCTCGCAGAATACGGTGAAGGGCCGTGGGTGAAGTAACTCCAGGGAGCTCCAACGCGTTGGAGCTCCCTGGAGTTACGGGTGAAGTAGACCGAAAATGCTGTCTCTCGTTCGTTAGGTCATCTTAGCTAACGAGCGAGAGACAGAATTTTCGGTCTACTGGTGAAGCTGCTGCAGCTGTTGTCGTTGAAAAACAGATTAGAAGACTTGACTCCACGTCTCATCGTTGGAATAGCTGAATCTTTTAGCTAGCTTATCCTTCTCTTCATGCCAAATTCGGAATACAGGCCAGGATGCTCAAAATCATCTTCGGCAAAGTGATCGCTGCAGGACTTTTCTGAGCCATGCAGATACGAACTCTGATTTACTGGCAGATGATTTATCAGACCCCGAAGGCAAAGAAGCTCGAGTGGCAAGGGGAAATTCGACCATATATGTTTGAACCCCTCGCAGAATACGGTGAAGGGCCGTGGGTGAAGTAACTCCAGGGAGCTCCAACGCGTTGGAGCTCCCTGGAGTTACGGGTGAAGTAGACCGAAAATGCTGTCTCTCGTTCGTTAGGTCATCTTAGCTAACGAGCGAGAGACAGAATTTTCGGTCTACTGGTGAAGCTGCTGCAGCTGTTGTCGTTGAAAAACAGATTAGAAGACTTGACTCCACGTCTCATCGTTGGAATAGCTGAATCTTTTAGCTAGCTTATCCTTCTCTTCATGCCAAATTCGGAATACAGGCCAGGATGCTCAAAATCATCTTCGGCAAAGTGATCGCTGCAGGACTTTTCTGAGCCATGCAGATACGAACTCTGATTTACTGGCAGATGATTTATCAGACCCCGAAGGCAAAGAAGCTCGAGTGGCAAGGGGAAATTCGACCATATATGTTTGAACCCCTCGCAGAATACGGTGAAGGGCCGTGGGTGAAGTAACTCCAGGGAGCTCCAACGCGTTGGAGCTCCCTGGAGTTACGGGTGAAGTAGACCGAAAATGCTGTCTCTCGTTCGTTAGGTCGTCTTAGCTAACGAGCGAGAGACAGAATTTTCGGTCTACTGGTGAAGCTGCTGCAGCTGTTGTCGTTGAAAAACAGATTAGAAGACTTGACTCCACGTCTCATCGTTGGAATAGCTGAATCTTTTAGCTAGCTTATCCTTCTCTTCATGCCAAATTCGGAATACAGGCCAGGATGCTCAAAATCATCTTCGGCAAAGTGATCGCTGCAGATTGTACTCCACTCACTTGGCCGGCCCTTGCCACTCTGCCCGCGTGAGCTTTACATTTGCGACCCACAATTTCCGTAGATCTTTACGAAAATGATGTAGGCTTACACCATCTTTAGGGGTCTTGCTACAGCCCGCAACTATACACCGATTAGGCATTATTGATGAAACTGTGTCCCAAAATCAAAGTTATTGTGAGGAATTAAACCGCGAAAATACGCAATGCAAATGGTCGATGCGGTGAATATCATGCTCGGCATCGGGCTGGGCCTGCCGGGGGCCTCCGGGCGCGCACGGTATAGGTTAGTGGAATATTTTCCCTTACTTTTCATGCGTCACAGATCACGTGATCACGATGTCGCTTCGATGGGTTTTTTTAGGGGCGGGGCATATGACTGTGTAAATCAGCAAAAATATACTTTTCAAATGATTATAAAATATGACTAAATGCATAAAAAATTGTGTGATGGATATTTTTTGGCTCCTGATGACACCTTCCTTCGAAAAATGGGCAATTATTTTTTTTATTTTAGTGACCCTTTAATCTCAATATCATTCTTATGATTATGATATTATCATTATTACTAGCTATTGTCTTTATTCTTATTATTGTCATTATTGTTATTATCATCATCATCGTCGCCGTATCATCATCGCATCTGCATGTATCCTTTGCCCAATTTCTAATAAAGTGATGTCACAGCCAGTATGATGTAGTGAAAAATGGTAATTATGCCTCTTATCCCGTCTGTCTGTCACGCCTGTAGGCTACCAAGAAATCTCCCAGAGGACGTCTAGTCAAGGATCTGTGTTCTTCGCGACACAGACGATATCAAACTATGGTAACGCACGTTACTTGACTGAACTCGCACGGACTGATAATTATAAACTCAACAATGGCTTCGTAGCCGATGCTTGCAGCCTCCCGAACTCGTACAGTGAATCTGACTACATGGAATTTCTCGAAAACTGGGGAACGGTAAAGTAGTTAAATATGTTATAACATTACTATGAATATGCCTACCAATCAAGTAACTACATGGCATAAGTCTGCTAGGGTAGGGTAAAATACTTAGGCAAAAGATTCCATTGAATATGAGTATTTTGTACTTATATTTCGTACTTAAGTATTGAATTGAATACGGGCCCTGAGCTGTATCTATACAAATCTAAAAAGCCAACCCACCACCCCCCCCCCCCACCTCCCAAAAAAAAAAGACAAAAAAATCCAAGACTGAGTAATTAGCAACATATAAGATAAGAAAATTGAGCAAAATCAATGGCGAAAAATTACTGGTACCACATAGGCTTATTATTTTGGACATAAAGAAGGGCGCAAGGATGCAATGTTTTGTTTTTTTAGCAATGATTCAGTATCGGTAAAGCCCCTAACAAAAACTGTTTAGATGCGGTGCTATATTAGGGGTGTTACCCCAAATAACACATGCGGATCCTGGAAGGGGCTGACACGGCCGCCCCAGCCTATTGGCACCTTGGAAGGGACGGCAGGATTTCGGCAGGAAAATGATTATGGATGAAATAGTTTTGGGATTTTATTTCTGCTGTTTGACTACAGAGTAACGATTACAAGAAATTTTGTATTTTATAACTTAAATATTTTATTTTCTCACTGACAAATTACAGACTTATCGGGATATCCACACATTCTTGAAATTGGTTGCAGTTTTAAATCTTTGTTCATTTGGGGAATGACCATCTTTAACATTTTCTAGGGAGAGGCGTCCCTGTTCCCCTTAAATCATCGACCCTGCATTTCGTAGTACAAACCCTACTGGGAATTTTCATTCTATACATGCTGTAGCTCTTGGAAACACAATGCAATTTCTGCCTATGTAACGTATACCTACAATTATACAGATCTTATACAATATTGTCGTTACAGTGCGTAATGCGTGGTGACCGTGTGGGATTTTTTTTCCATATTTGAATAGTGAAACTTTGCATTCTAAAATATTTCATAGCCAAAACAATGTGTTGTAGCCCCAATTGTATTTGCTTTACTCTTTTGGTCCCATGTGCATCCCCCTTCCGAAGACCGCCCGTGTGAACTTATTACAAGTAGTGAACCGAATTATATTTTTGTGATTTCTCTTGGCAGCATGTTGTGACTGAGGTGGACCTTGGAACCAGGGAAGGGATAAACTATGAAGAAGACAGGTCATCCTTTGTCACATACGCATCGACACATGTAAGAACACTGGTTATGTTCGTAAATGGAGAGAGAGGGGGGACAGTGAGATAAAGTGAGTGATAACAAGTAATTGTGTGGCAGATTTGAAGTAGTGGGAGAGAGGAAGATGACTTTATTTCAGAGCATTGGCGAATTGACCAATTAAGGATAGTGAAACCGAAAAGAATGAAATTATGAAGAAGTATACGAGCTACGAGAAGTATTACGAGCTACGGGAAGCATGCTTTTAAATGACTAATATTTATTATATACAGGTAGGCGCCAGTCTGAGTGCTTCGGGATCATATGGTGCATACAGTGCCTCAATTGCCGTTAACATGGACACCTTTAACAGTAGAATGGAGAGCGGGGCAAGTTTCGGCAGCACTTTCTCATCTTACACAGTTGGAAGCAGCTCCCTGAACGGTGAGTCCTTCCTCAGAATGCCGTGACCTCTATTTAGAATGAATTACTAAAACTCTATGAAAATTTCCTATGAAAATGAACTCGGTTGCGCATAAGAATATATCAAGAACAAAAGGAGAAACAGTATTGCGATAGAATCAATCATCGTATAGATCTAAAATAGGCCTTGAATTACGACATGGGAGTATGCATGTAAGCTATGAAATATAACGGAACAATGTAAATGTTCATAAAAAGAGTGAGTATTTAAAAAATGATGGTAACAGAGCTGGCATAGATAGACCAACCTATAACTGAGGGCATGTAATGATCGGAGGAGGTTGACTCGTGTTTTATAGGCGCGGCACTAATAAAAGTGCGATCCCCATGCATGTAACCTTTTGTCTTGAATTGATACCTAAGTATCGGGAGAAGCCTGTAAGAGGAGGGGACACTAAAGGCTTCAAATATGAAAAGTAAAATGTGATGAGATTTCCCCATTTTTCTTACAGAGCCCATCAGTCTGCAGTTGATGGGCATGCACGAGGTGTTCGAAGAACCTTACTGGACCCACTTGTCTACTTACATTGCTAGTGGGCACTGCTCCAGCTCTTTCCAACGGTCATCCGTAGGGGACAACATTCTAAGGGCTATGCAGGGATATGCCAACTATAGATCTATATCAGCAAGCAGCAGTACGTAGATTTTTTTTGACTGAAGCTACACAAATAAACACACGAATATAATTATATATATAATGTGAAAGGAAATGAGAGAATAATGGTTGCGTAACTTAAATCAAAGTTCCCCAGAGCTGTCCTCCCTTTTTGGAAATTTTGCAAAGGTTGAAAAAATGTCTCCGCCGGGAATCAAACCCGGGTCGTTGGCTTAGAACGCCAATGCCTTAACCACTAGACCACGAAGACGGGTCAGTGGTTTCGATGACACCAGATTCAATTGACCGACAGATTGACAAATTTTCAACCTTATTAATTCTTTTGACGGGGGCAGGTGAGTTTTGAACAAAGACAAGCCGCGTGCCTCAGCTGGACCCAAGCCAAGTATATATATATATATATTCAAATATATATATATATATATATATATATATATATATATACACACACACACATACAGTGCGTATCAAAAGAAAGTAAACCCAACTTTGGTAGCTTTTAATTAAACATTTATATGCTCTATGAGCTTGAGAGTTATTTCATAGTAAACAGCAACTTATATTCTGTGCAATGATATCTTATTTATAACTTTGCTGCCACGGATGACTGAGCAGAAGGCTTTTCAAAATCCGAAGCAGCGAGTGTGTGTCAAACCAATTATGAATTAATTCCTTCACTTGGAAAACAATTGCTGAGTTATTTTCAATTGATTTTGTGCATTGCAATAGAAAAGATGTTAAAATCAACCAAAACTCAAGAAAGGGCTTATTACAATTATGGTTTTTTGTGCCATAATAACACGATCTTGGTTTTAAGGTAAGCCTTCTTACAGAGCCATTCAAAATTGACATTTATTATCTTGAAAGTCTACTGTCAATTACCTTGGTAATTCTCAACACACGTATCCTTTTTCTTTTTGGTCTTTAAGGCCAGTAAACCTTTGAGTTCATGTGCTACTCCGCGTGCATCATATGCAGGTGAAATGGTGCAATGGACAAATGAGCAGAGAATTTTTAGTTATCACGAGACAAAAAGGTTAGAAGGATGTTATAATAGATTAAAGATTGTCATATGGATTTGAAACAAGGTCATTTGAAAGCTTAGCTATACTGGATCACTTTAAACAATGAGGAATTGTAGCATAAAGGAGAATCACACTTTTAAAATGATGTGAGACTAAAGTAACACATTCATATGGCTTGACCCACATTCGTTGCGTCAGCCCAAACTTGGAACAAGGAGATTTTGACAACACATTTTAAAAACCCTGGTGCTCAGTCATCCATTCAGAAATGTCATGAATGCGGTACCACTGGACAGGCAATAAGTTACTCTTCACCGTGAAATAAAATTTGAAGTCACATCGGTTATAACATTTTAATTAGAAACTATCAAATTTGGGTATAATTTTTTTCTGATACGCATATATTTATTTATATATACAAACGACTAATGGGTACATTAGGAGGACATTTTTTGTTCTTTTTCTTTGTTCAACTGTCGACCTAATGTACCAACTGTCGACCTAATGTAGGGGTCGCTATTATGACGGAATAAACTGCATTATTAAGTGTCGACTTAATGTACCCGTTAGTCAAATATATATATATATATATATATGTATATATCACTGGATGGTACGTTAGCGGGACAGTGAACAATGAGGTTTATTCCGTCACAATACATTGCTGTACATTAGCAGGACACTCGCGGACATTAGCAGGACATTCAGACAATGCTCCTAACAAAGCACTGTCCTGCTAAGGTACCATATAGAGTTATATATATATATATATATATATATATATACATACATATACAGCGCTGATCCAAAAGCTTCACTACCCCCGGAATTTTGAGATTAGTTTTTAGTTCAGTATGTATTTCCCAAGTACTAAGCTTGTCTGGGCACTGACAATTGAGCTTGGTTAGACATGACATGAATACTATATTTGATCCATTTAGGTGTCTCTACGTTAAATGTGCTTGGTTGGATACCTACAACTGATCCCCCCCCCCAAAAAAAAAAGCATAACAATACAATAAAATTAATGTGCTTTTCTGTTCAAAATTAAGAGAAAAACAAAGTAGGCATTGGATAGCTCCAAATGACTTGCAACTGAATTTTTCTTTTCTCCAATGAACTTTAGATTGAGCATTACTTAAAATGTCCATTCAGTATAGCAGAATGGTTCAGGGATGCTGTTTATACCTACCTATTCAACTCTGGACCCAGAGACGAACATGCCAAACCATTTGCATTCCCGTACCTCCTTGCCTTACTCTTATATTTTCCTTAGATAACAAAGATCTTTGCATAGCTATGCTACAAAGTAACAATCATTCCATTTATGCACTTTCCAAAGAGAAAGAAAACTGGTATCTATGACAGTTTGCAACTTCTGTGTCCAACTCACATGTGTATCGTGTCCACATGTGCGGTCAACAAGTGCCTCCTGCTTGCGTTGTCCCTACTCTCAAGCATGGGTGAGGGACTAAATATTCTAGCACTGTTTTGATGGTGATTAGGTTGGCCGTTCTATACAAGGTTGATGGTATTCTTGGCCAATATGGATGCCACGACAACCTGCCAAAATAAGCATTGCGACTTAGTCAGTCTCTAATCACTGAGCCTCTTACATAGCATCACTGAAACAACTCACCAAATACAAATACATGTAAAGTGAAGCTGCATAATATGTCGGGTCAGGATGAGGTTAGAAGATCAGAAGATCTCTCTTGCCACTGGTCATCATGTAATCCAGTGCGACCAACTCCTTGGTGCGACCTGCTACACGGTTGGATTCTTGGTGACTAATCCGGGTTACTCAATCTGGGGCATTTGCTATAGTGAGGGGGAGGTACTAGACTAGACCTCCTGTCAGAAACAAGAACAAGATCTGACTAAGAGTTCCTTCACATTGAACTGGAGTCCAAGAAGCCCTTCCAGCCTCTATCAACCCACTATGGCATATATACCCTTCATCAATAGTACGAGATTAAAGAGATGCCGTAACGCCAAGCTCAACAGTAGGAGCTAGGAAATCGAAAACTGCTGATCCTTCTGGTGTCACGCAAAAGCATGACGAGTTGGGTTCAGGGGCGGAGAGCGTCTTTCAAAGTTGGGGGGAGGGCACCAACAAAAAGGGGCTATGGGGGAGGGCACTTACAAAGGGTGAAAACAAGGCGCAAAATGCCACTTTGAGACATTAGTATACCGCTCCATTCTGATTAAGACACTATCAAGGATCATTTATGACACAATATTGTTTTATGTCTTAACACGGTTGTAGATAAAAACTACTTTGCAGTTGTGTGCAATGGTCTGATTATTCATTTGCGAGCGAAGAGAGTGAACAAAATATTAAGATATTTTGAATCGCAGCGATTTTCCTAATATGATAAGACATGTAAGAAGATAATGGTAAATGCGAGCGAGCTTTGGAAAAAAATTAGAAAAAAATTGCAGTCCTCCTTCCTGTTATGATTTAGGGGCATTGCTCATTATTGTATAACTTAGGGAATTGTGCCCCTCAGCCCCCTGCTCCCCTGCTCCCTGCTCCACTGCCTCTCATTGTGCTGATATCAGTAGGGGAATCTATTTTTATGAAGCCTCTCTGATTATTTGGAGCTAGGTAGGCCTATGTGGCTCTTTTGTGGACTTTAGGGCAGTTTGTTAGCGACATCGGAGTATATAGGTACAATATATTGAATATATAGGTATATCGGTAGGGCACTTATCAGAAGACAAAGGGGCACTTATCAAAAGGGAAAATAATGCTATTAGAAAGAAAAAGGGGCACTGAAAAAGCGGCATTTATCAGAGGTGAAAAGGGCACTTATCATAAGGAAAAAATACACTATTAAAACGGAAAATGGGCACTAATAAGAAGAAAACGGGTCAGGGACACATGTCGGATTTCAAAGGGACACTTATCTGAGCTTAAAAGGGGCACTTATTAGAAAGAAGAAGGGTCAGTCATACGGAGAAAAAGGGTCACTTATCAGAGGTGAAAAGGGGCACTTATAAGAAGGGAACATTGTTTTATTAGAACGGAAAATGAGCACTAATCAGACAAAAAGGAACATTTGTCGGATTTCAAAGGGGACACTTATTTGAGCTGAAAAGTGGCACCTGTCAGAAGGTGAAAGGGGCACTTATTAGAAAGAAGGGGCAGCCATACAACGAAAAGGGGTCACTTATCACAGATGAAAAAGGGCACTTATAAGAAAGGAAAATTGTACTGCTAGAACGGAAAATGGGCACTAATAGACGAAAAACAACTTAAGGCACAGAGTTAAAAAGGGCAGTAATGCCTGAAGTTAAAGGGGGCACGTATCAGAAGGTGAAAAGGGCATTTATCAGAAAGAAGGGGCGCAGTTATTGGAAGGAAAAGGGGCACTTATCAGAAGTGAAAAAGGGCACTTAGCAGAAGGAAAAAATGCACTATTAGCACGGGAAATGGGCACTAATTACACAAAGGGCAATGATTAGATTTCATAAGGGGCAGTAATGTCTGAGGTTAAAGGGGGCACTTCGCAGAAGGGAACTTATTTACTACAATAAATTGATGTGTCTACCTATTATGCTAGTTGACACAAACTACAACACCACCGAGAAACTTAAAGGGAAATTAACCTCAGCGTATGAATTAGCTTATTTTGAATGGTGTAGTATATGCCTCTTATTTGATACATGCAATTTCATGTAAAAACACAGGATATAGATATAAATCACTATTTTCCAGCCAAGTTATCGTCTGCTAGCAATAATAAGGGGGCTGCCATTACTTTATGTGTACACGAACATATTTTTCATCCCAAGTAAAATTTCCTTCATCGTTAACTTGTAATTGATTTTTAGAGGACAAATATATATTAGATAAAGTCACATATTCTGAAATGTAAGTTTAGTTTTATATATTTTTTAAAAGGTCTTAATTTGTTCATAAAAAATATACTTCATAAAAAATATACGTCAAGGACGGAGAATTGACGTCAAGGACGGAGACAATCGTAACAATACCAAAACAAAGCGAGGAATCTGCTTTACAGGATGGCTATTAGAACTCATGGGTCGTCAATTATCTAGGCCCATGGCCAATAACAATCGTAATACAATCAGAACAAAGCGACGTATCTGTTGTAAAGGTAGGCTATTATCAATGCATATGGTACCTAATGATCCGTGTCATGCACAAAATGGCAGCCTCCATGGAAAGACGTAGCAGACAATAGGTGCATCTAGAATATCACGTGGGGTTACTTGTCCTTTAAAAGTCACGTTCGCGCACGCCCCACCCCGCTACACCGCCTTCCCATAGTCACCTGCGTGAGCGCACGTCCGCCATCTTCCGCTTTTTATTCTCCCTGCCGATGAGTGAACATTGTCAGATAAGTCACTGCGCCCAAAATTGAGATTTATCTCTATTTTTTGCGCTTTCTGATCTGATTTATTTTTTCCCGTCCACATTTAAGGCTTATTTTATTTGTGGTACGGATTTTCTAGTCACTTTGTTTTAAGACAGGAAATTAGTTTTTTTTCTGTCTCGCTTTTCTTCCCCTTCGTTCCTCCCGGTGACATAGCTTTTCGCTCGTTTGCTGGGCGGGCGATCCAGGCTTGGCGATCCAGGCGTGGCCGTGCTTGGGTCGTTGGGATTTCCTTTTTCGTGCACAGCCCTTGGGGTGTTTGATAGTTGGCTCCCCTTTCACACTTAGTTGTGCTTGTATTCCCTTATTTAGGAATACTGTGAGCTCTTTATTTTTCACCCAGCGCGCTTGTTTAAATAACTTAATTTTTCTTTTATATTTTCAGGTTTATGTCTCACATCGACTCTATAGTTTCGGTATGAGTTTTTCCTCGACTCCGGTTACCCGTACGGCCCCCGCCAGTACGCAGGCTGACTCGGCGGGAGCCAGTGTTACGGCTTCTTCTTTGAGACGCAGTACACTTTCTACCGGGTCGGGCGTGAGGTCTTCCCAGATTTTTCGTCGTGAGGTAAGTTAGGGACCCCTGCGTCCAGGGGGTCTCGAACTGGGTCAGGCAACTTGTTTGCTAGCCCGACAGCGGCCGGGTTCAGCATTACAACATCAGTCGGGTCTTCTGGTCCCGCCGAGGGGGTCGGCGGTTTAACGACCGCAGGCCCCCGAACGCAGGGCGTAAGTTTCGCCGGTCGTCCGACCTCTGAAACTCACATCCTCACAGGGGGAGCTGTCGGATGCCCGACAAGTTCCTACCTGAATATAGACGCTGGAGCTTCTAGTGATCTATACACTCTTGGTGACTCGCCGAGCCATAGCTCAGCCTTTGTCACTATAGAGAAGCGTGAAGTATAAAATGCCCCAGTCGACCAAGTCTCTCTCAAAGTCAAAATCTAAAGTTGCCCCGAGCAAACCCGGTACCTGGTTCGGATTACCCGCGCCTACGGACTCATCGTCCGGGGCGGGGTCAGAGCCACCCGCGGTCGGCTGAGAGGTAGGGGGTAACCACCCGCTCTTCTCGGCAACTATCTTCACAAGGCGAAGAAGTTCAGCCTGTTCGACCGGTAAGGGAGGAGGATATGGCGTCCCGTGTCGGGAGGCTTTATCTTTCTTCCTTGTCAAATTTCTAGATTTATTCGGTTTCGGTTCGACTATTCCCGACCCCACACCGGCTTCCGGTCTTGGGTTATCGGGTTCTACCTCCGGTTTACCGATTTCCGGTTCTGGTTTGCCGTTTTACGTCTCTGGACTGCCGATATCAGGCCCTGGTTTGCAGGTGCCTAGCTCTCCAGAGCCTCTTACTCACGCCGGCTCTTTTTTATCCGGTCGTGTTAGGCCCCTTGAGGGTCATGCTCAATCCCGGCAGGCCCAGAGCCTCCCGGCAAGAGCTACTCCGATACCGACGGCACTTGGTGCTCCACCCGGTGAGGAGGCCTTTGGTTCGTGGATACATCCGCCCCCTGGGGTCAGGTTTCTCACACAGCCAGCCCTGATGCTGACTCTGATGTAGAGTCTCAAGCCAGTGCGTTCCCTCAACACTCTCATGGGTTGGCTGTTGACGCGCAGGCTCTTTTGGAGAAATACTTACCTGAGACTTTCACTCCGGCTCAGCCGGTTTTGGCTTAGGCTTTTCCTCTTCAGTCAAGGGGTTCCCTCTTCGGGAATACCCCTTTCTGATGATTTCAAGTCTACCTACGCAAACTTAGCTGAACAGGCGTCGCAGCCTGGGACTTCTGTTGGTAAGCAACCCCTGCTCGGGGATTTCCTTTCCGTCCCCAAGATTCAGTTGGGTTCTTCCAACGGAAGACTTTTTCGCACGACATGAATCATGTCGGGGCGAGACTTGGTGTGAATTTCACGAGTAGAGGTTACTCAGCCAAGGATAAGCGGTTTCGGGATGTTGAGACTCACGCCAGATCTGGCCTGCGGCTCACGGCTTATCTGGGGTCTCTAATCATCCTCAAAATCAGGTCTCGAGAACTTCAAGTTTCTGGATCTGATGGGCTGATTTTGGACGAGATCCTGTTTTCCTTAACGGGATCTCTGTGGTCACAGCTGACCCTTGCGGCCGTCAAAGCCACGAAATGTAGGAGATAGCTGGCCCTCTCGTCCTTAGGTATTTTGGATAGGGATATTCCCTCTCTTCAGCGCGAAATTGACTCCCGCAAGCAGGCGGCGGACTTGTCAAAACTTTTCCGCCCACGTTTGCCGACTCAATCCTCTAGTTTGGGAGCTAGGGTGTCGGTGTTTCCGACCCCACGCTTTAAGCGGGTGAACTCGAATCCTCCTTGCGCGGCTTTTCCCTTGGGTCAACAGCCCAGACCTACTCGAGGTGGAGGCGCCTCCACGGGATCCTGCAAAGGAAGGGGGAGCAATAGGGCCCGTGGCAAGGCTCCGGCCAAGCCCAAGCAGGCCTTTTGAAGAGGCGCCCCGAGCTTTGGATCATCAGGTAGGCGGACGACTTCGGTACTTTTTCCCTGCTTGGGAAGCAATTACCGAGGGCAGCTTCGTTCTCGTGCGAGACGGCTTCTTCATAAAGCTTGCAGAGCCCGTCCCGCACGGTGCTTTCCGTATCCGCCCGCCAGTTTCTTCCGCCCTTCATCAGCAGCATATCTCTGCCGAGATTCAGTTGCTGCTGGTAAAGGGCGCAATAGAAAAGGTGAGAGACCACCCACATCTGTGTCTGTCACCGATCTTTATGATTCCCAAACGCTCGGGGAAACTAAGAATGATCCTCAATATGAAGGTCATCAACACCTTTATTCCGCCGGTACACTTCCGGATGGAAACGCTAGCGTCCATTCTACCGGCAATCGAGCAGTCAGACGTAGCGGTTTCGCTCGATTTGAAGGACGCATACTTCCATATCCGAATACATCCCCGTTCGCGGGATCTTTTGGGGTTCGCTTTCCAGGGCGAAAACTTCAGGTTTCGCGCCCTTCCATTCGGGCTGAAACCAGCTTCCCGCATTTTATCGACTCTAGCCGCCTTCCTAAGGAAGCGCGGTCTCCGACTTTTTGTCTACCTGGACGATTGGCTTCTGGTAGCACATTCAGAGTCGGTGGTCCGAGACCAGTTGTACCTCTTACTCCAGACTACTCAGGAGCTAGGGTTTCTAATCAATTGGGAGATATCGGAGCTGTCTCCCACCCGTACCCCAGTGTACTTAGGTGCGGAGATAAATATCCCGAATCAGGTCGCTCGCTCAAGCCGCAACAGAATTTGGACGATTACGTCAACCGCTCGGTCCCTGCGCTTATTGCACAGAGTACGGGTCAAGGGCTGGCTTCAATTTCTAGGCTCCCTCTCGAGCGTAGTGGATGTTTTTCCGGACTGCAGACTTCTGTTGAGGCTCTTCCAGAGGCACCTCTTTGAAGTTTTTCTCGCCGGGCGTAGACTCCCTCAGAGTATGGATTCCATTACCGAGGGAGATCAGACGTCTACTAGCCCCCTGGGCAGTATCCATCTCGACGGACGCGTCGCTTCTAGGCTGGGGCGGCCATTGTGGGGACGAGGTGATTTCGGGGGACTGGTCTCATCTGCGCACCATTCCCCATATCAATTTGCGGGAGATGCGGGTGGCCTTCTTATCGCTCCGCCATTTCAGGCACATGATTGTAGGGCGCTCCGTTCTTATCCTTGCGGACATCACCATGGTTGCCGCCTGCATCAATCGTCAGGGTGGAACCCGGTCAGGTTCCCTGAACTCGCTTGCCGCCCAGGTTTGGAGGTGGTGTCGGTTGAACAATATAGTTCCAATAGCCTCTTACATTCCCGGGCAAGAGAATATCTTAGCAGACTTTCTGTCCCGGGGCAGGTGTCTCCCTTCCGAGTGGTCCCTCCATCAGGAGGTTTTCGATCTTCTTTTAGCGGCGTGGGTGCCGCTAGAGATCGATCTGTTTGCGACCGCTCTCAATCACCGTCTTCCGAGGTACTGTTCTCGGGTTCGGGACCCGAAGGCTTGGGCACTCGATGCCTTGGCCCCCACTGGGGACACTCTCGAGGGTATGCTTTCCCCCCGTTTCTATTGATCCCTCGGGTTCTGAGAAAGATCAAGGAGGATCGAGCGTGGGTCCTGCTTATTGCCCCGCGCTGGCCGCGGAGGCTTTGGTTTCCCCTACTCCTGTTCCTCCTGGAGGGGCAGCCGTTTCTGCTTCCTCTGAGGCCAGACCTGGTGTCGCAGCCTCTTTCGGGGATCCTCCATGGTCGGCCCAAGACTCTTCACTTGACCGCCTGGCCATTATTGGGGGCGACACTAGGGCCTCGGGTCTCTCCGAAAGAGCCTCTCAATTTATAATTCAGAGTCGTAGAGAGTCCACGAGATCTCTTTACAACTCCCGCCTGGAGGCATTTTCAGTTTGGTGCGAAGATCTCGGGGTTTCACCCCGTGAGGCTTCTGTAGGCACGAGTGCAGATTTTCTGATCTCCCTTTTTGATTCCGGACGGCTCGGGAGTTTCTAACTCCCATCTACTTGCTAGATTGCTGAGATCGTTCTTCTTACAATGACCAGCAAATCCTAAGTTGTCTCCTGCGTGGAGCCTACCTAAAGTTTTAGATGCGTTATCTAAGCCTCCCTTTGAACCTATGAGCAAGGTTTCTCTCCATCAGGTAACTGTCAAGACCATTTTTCTTATGGCCATAGCTTCAGGGCAGAGAAGTTCTCTTCATGCTCTTTGCACCTCTCCCGGTCACATCCGTTGGGAAAGACAAGGTGTTCGTCTCATCTCTAAGCCGTCCTTTGTAGCCAAAAATCAGACGGCTTCCTCCAGTCCGGTTGAGGTAGTTCTCAGTCCGCTGTCAGACTTCTCCTCAGTCAAGGAGGACAAGGTTTGGTGCCCGGTGAGGGCGCTAAAATGTTACTTAGACAATTGCCGCTCGGACGAGAACTCTTCCTTATTACTCGCAAACCTTTCTCTCCTGCTTCTAAAGAATCCATTTCTAGATGGATTGTTGAGGCCATTCAGGCCGCTGGTCCTGAGGCCCTTCTCTCGGATAGTAAGCCTAGAGCGCATGATACCAGAAGCATTAGCACTTTTTGGGCGCTTTTTCAAGGTATTGAACTGGAAGACATTTTGAGGGCCGCCTTTTGGCGGTCTCCCAATAAGCCACTTCGGAGATGCAATCTGAGCATGAGCAGATAAAGGTCATCTGTACCAAATTCTAAAACCCACTGACACTAATATTCGATATGTGCTCATGAATGTCATGTAATCATTATTCAATTATGCACTAATGGTGCATTCCATGATATCCAGGTGGAAGTATTCTTTTTAAAGGGGGAAACAAAAGCTATTCATGAAGCACCTCTATCACTCCCAGAGTTATTTTTCTGAAGTGCACATAAAGGGACCCTCCATGTCTAAAATATCTGTGGATATTTGGGGTCATTTGTACAATGCGCTAACCCCGAACTGGCTTATTTACTTCTTTTTTATCTGAAGGACATTCCTTCTGCAGAAGCGCGGTTTGCAACTTCGTCACTGAGGGCGGCAGCTTCTGTTACCCCGCGTTAGCCTCCTTCCCTTGGGACGTGCTACCCTGGATTTTTATCTGTGCTGGTCTAGCATAATAGGTAGATATATCAATTTATTGTAGTGAATCAGTAAAATCCTACCTGATTTTATTATTTGCTAAATAAGTTGATGTATCTACTTATGTCCCTTCCACCGTCCCCTCTCCTTGCCCAGCAACATGTCTTAAGCGTTGTCTCTGGCAGCTCGTTAGAGGAAGATGGCGGGCGTGCGCTCACGCAGGTGACTATGTGAAGGCGGTATAGCGGGGTGGGGCGTGCGCGAATGTGACTTAAGTTTATCGGTGGTGGCGTAGTTTGGGTCAACTAGCATAATAGGTAGATAAATCAACTCATTTAGCAAATAATAAAATCAGGTAGGATTTTACTGATTAGAAGTAAAGGGAACTAAACGAAGGGGTGGGGGGACAAAAGTTTTTTTCGTCAGACCTTCAAAATTCGCTTAGTGGGGGGGGGGGGGGGGTTATGGGGGTCCAGTTTCCTCCATAATAATTCCCTGAAAAGCAAAAAAGAGAGAGGGGGGCACGTGCCCCCTGTTCCCGCCCCCTCCCCGGATCCGGCACTGATATAATTGTATGGCATCATTCAGGCCTCCCGCACTGTCACTGACAGGCTTCATGGGAAGCTCATGAATATGTACGGTCTCTCCCTTCCGCAGTACGAACTTTGCGCGGGCTTTGCGCATTGTTTATATAAGCCCCGCCAGCTTATTCGACGTATGGATATGAGAGTATTCAGACACATATATGCGTCATATGAATTAAAGGATCATCGATATGCGACATATCAATATATGAGCATTCAGACACATAAAAGCGTCCTATATCCATACGTCGTATATCCATATGAAAACTCTCTAGTCTGAACGCGGGGTGAGAAAGGAAGAAGAAATGTAGTGGCCCATACGGGATAGGAGATCGAAATGAGAGGGGAGAAAGACTGCTGGAATTTGTATCAAGCAAAAACTTGATAATTGGCAGCCCCATACTTCAAAAACTCAAGCAAAAACTACTGGACTTGGGGAAAGCCCAAATGATGCAACTCACAACCTGATATTACATTGTGATCATCGTAGAATCTTGATGGATGTGGCAAAAATACCAAAGGTTGATACGGGCAGTGATCATCCACTTGTTAGAGCCAAAGTAAGGATTGGTAAAACATGGAAAGGAAGCCTAAGAACAGACATATTGTTATATACCTGCTTTCAGGTAGGCAGCAACAGTTCCAACCTTCGCTACACAATATGTTTGAAATGCTGGAGGATTTAGTTGAGGATCAACTACTAGATAGACTATAGAGTACCGAAGTGTGACGTCATACCGGCAAAGTTGTCAAGGTTGCTGGTTCCAAACAATTCTGTGCTGAACAAAGGAGTTGTGATAACACCAGCGCCATTCAGTGAATTTCCCCTGCTCTAGCCCGTTGCTTGAATGATTTCGTGGTGAACTTCATGCGCGGGCTTTGTTTGGAACCAGTAACCTTGACGACGAGCGAATATGACGTCAGCACTTCGGTACTCTATATGAACAAATAATCAGAGCATTTATGGAAGAAGCAACAAAAAATAGCAAAAAGATAGAAAAATAGAGATGACAACACAGGTAAGGAAAGGAAGGAGATTTATAGATTAAATTATTCGTAAGATTCGTAAGATGAGAAGAAGACGAAAAAGAAAGATCAGGACTAAGATGGTACGAGAAGTACTAGAAAGGCATTAGGGACCAAAATCATCAACAGGAAACTAAAGGTAGGGAGAAAGCTTCTGTCATCACTGAAATCAAGATGGATCTGAAGTCACTGACAAAGTAAAGATAACTGAAACCACTGAGGAATTCTACAAAGAACTTTATAACACAGATCAACCAGATTGGAGAATGAATGAAGACTGGAAAGAGAGAGCAAATAGCGAGCCACTGATGCTAAATGACGAGGTTGAGAGTGCTACAGATGAAATGAAATTAGGAAAGGCTCCCCGGGAGGATCACCTCACTGCAGATATCCTGAAGTTAGGATGCAAAGACAACATATCAATCCTAACAACAAGATCATACGGTCGTGCACCTCTGTGCGTGTGGTCTGCGACGGATTCTACAGAAAATCCTTGCGTCGCACGCACGGGTCTGCACGTTATTTCCAAGCACGTAGGAGCACGTAGGACACGCAAGGAGGCTGTTGGACATGTCCAGCAAACACTGCGTGTGGCTAAGTGTTCTGATGAGCGCACGTGACACGCGCATCCATCGTACTTCCTACACGTGCTTCTTGCGACCATCGCACGGCTCCTTGCGGAGGTCTCACTAAGCACATGGCTCCATACGGATCCGTAACATGTCGCGCGTCGGTGGCACGTCGATTGCACGCTATATGTACTTGGGTAAAAAGATCTCCATGGAAAACAAAACAGCAGGAGAAGTAATAAGAAGGATCCAGCTGCCTTGGGCAAAATTTGGCAAGTTTAACTTCATTTTTCGGGATGAAAAGCTCATACTATACTCGGAAGAAACAGTTTCAAATAGTGCATCATACATGTGCTCTTTTATGGGGCAGAAACTTGGACCACAAATGAGAGAATGAAGAGAAAGCCCAGTGTTACAGAGAGGATTATGGAAAGTTATGATTCGGGTCTCAAAAAGAGACATTCAGAAATCAGGATTTAAGAAAGAAAACAGAAGTTCGAGATATAGTACAGGAAATTTATTATTTCTCATCGGATTTAGCTCAAACCTTCACTGATCTGTTTTCTTTAATTATTCTGCTTCTTTTAAAACTAGAGCAAGTAATCGGGGTGGACTTCCCCTTTAAAACAGGCTTAAACATGCTGGTCGTGATATAAGTTGAGAACAGCCCGGCTTAGGGATTCACGATATTTTATGTAAAACACATGGATGAGTTTTTCCACGATTAGGCTACATTCGGAGGACCCTCTCCCCGAACTTAAGGTTGTTATTGTTTTTGATAACTTTCTTATTTTGTTATTTCAATAAAATGTTCACTAACCGCTTATCTAATTGTTCTTCCTTAATACAACTCAACTTGTTTCTAATGTTTGTCGAATAATGATTTATTTCTGGTATTGTAAATATTTAAAAAAATCACACCGACCACTGTTTTTTCCATTGTAACACTCCCAGACCCACCAATCGTAATCCCTCTGACTTGGCCAGATGGCACCTACGGACTTCCTAAGCCAAGCAGTGGGTGTCCAAACAGTGAGTTCACCTGGCCTGAAGGATGGCGCAAGCACGACACAGAAGATGACAATAGCAACAACCAATGGAGCAGTTCGCTGCACTTGGCTGGCTCTTGGGCCAGGAACAACATGCAGCACTACTTCTGCATGAAGACCACCAGTGTCGTTGACTCCAACTCACAATGGATCTGGATGCCAGGGAGCTACTGTATCTACAAATATGGGAGCTGTCCGTCAGGTACATGCTTTAGAGTGTACCCATTGCCTAAAAATATAATTAGTTGAAAAGTTAGACAGTATAACATGAACTTTAAAACAAAAATCCTCACATTCTTTCGGTAAACGGTTAATGAGTATATATGCAGAAAATAAAGGATAATATATAAACCATTCGCGCGGAAGCCAAATCCGACTTAGATTCCGCGCGGTGTCCCTTCGATTGCCTCTGTACCTACTCTAATAGAGCCTGTAATTTGTTTATATCAAGCAGTCCGGTAAAGTACACATTCATCAACCCGTCATTTTTTCCTGTCCTTTCCCCAGGCTTCACAGAGGGTAGTATATACTATGACGACGAGGACGACAACAATAGCAACCGCAAAGGGGGTACATTACCCTCCGGGGATTATAACAGTAACACCAGATACTACTTCTGTTGTCGAAGTGATGGCGTGACCGACCGAAAAATCTTCCTCCCAACAGACGACAATTTCATCCTTTTCCCGCGCTATGAGAATTGCCAAGAGGTGGGTATCTAAACTTTTTGACTCCTATGTTCTGACATCCTTATGTTCCAACGTCCCCATTAGACAATCCGCGCATTTATCTTTTAACATGTTGACTACTGAATTCTCTAATTCCCATAGGCATAATACAGGGTCTCCCCGGTTCCTGTAGGCTGAGTTAATTCCATTAACTCTTGTTGTGGTGGTGTCACATAGAATTTATGTGACAAAGACAAGGTATTTTCAATTTAACATTGCTCCAATGTTTAGAGTATGATTCAAGCATTTTGAATATCTAAAATTATTGAATGCTACCATAAAAAGTTTGAGAGAAAATTTCAGATTTCGTACTGGATCTTTTCTCACTGTAGCGTTATACAATAACAGTAAACAAATGAGAAACAGGAATGGAAATAAAAGGATTAATCTCACCTTTATTTCATAATTTTCATGGCATTAAAGTAACTAAGTGAAATATGAATATTTGTATTATTTGAAAAGGTAGCGAAATTTCCTACTACTTTTGAACACAACATTTTGTGTTATAAGTCAAGATTTAAGAAGTGCAGACGTCTGAAAAGTAAGCATTGTTCATGTTTTAGTAAAATCTCCAAACATGCAAACCCCCTTAGAACATGTAGAACAGTAAGATAATATGTCTATGGCTGCATGCATTATAGTCAATGAGCATCAGTGGATGATCAAGTCCTACAGTCTGACTCCGTATACACATAACATGCATATATACAGAAAACTTTCATCGCTTGGGGGTAATCATGAAATAGTAGTTTAAGCTTTTACCAACCTTAAATTTTGTAAGCAAGCTTTCGTCCACTCCTGTGGACTTTCTCGAGCCAAGTGATCAGACAGCAATTAGAAGCAGTGTGACTGATCACTTGGCTCAGGAATGTCCACATGAGTGGACGAAAGCTTGCTTGCAAAATTTAAGATTTACTACAATAAATCAATGTACCAACCTATTTGCTAGTCTTCCGACTACGCAAGCCATTCGAGTAATTAAAGTCACGACAGTGCATATACCCCCCCCCCCCCTAGGATCCCGCCTTCCTATATGCACGTACGCATGACGCGCGCACACAATCCTCCTCTTTCCTTCTCGCACCCCCGCTAAGAAGCTTAAAGCCAAGAAGGGTAAATCCAAGGATAAACCCAAGTCGGGTAAGAAGGCTCAGCCCTCTCTTCCCCCCGACTCTCAATCTGAGTTGCTCAGATTAATGAGACTCTTTGCTGAGCAGCATAGTTGGGATACTAATCCCCCGACGCTGCCGGCTACTGAGACGGGTTCTCCCCAGTCAGTTGTCACTGTGATGGAGGATGTTCCCGAGTCGGACCCCGGTGTTTTCCCGGTCTCCGATATTCAAGAGAACCTGGGACAATTTTGTCCGAATGCGGTATCTCGACCTACTCCTCCCGTGCCTGCGATCAGCCATCGCTGTTATTCAGACAGCATGGCCCGTCTCCTGGTATTCCTCTTACAGAGGACTTCAAACATGAGTATGGGGATAGGGAGGCACTCGCCGATGCGGTCGGGCTACCCGACGTCCCTATGGTAGTGCCTTCTCTTTCTATCCGGATGATACCCAGGGCTTCTTTTCAGCCAAGGGTTTATCCCAGGAAATTATGGGTATGGGACAACGTTTGAATATCAATTTCAAGTCTCAGTCCTATAGATCCGCCGAGAAGCCCCTAGTGAACTTTGAAACCAAAGTCAGGTCGGGCTTAAGGCTTTCGGTGTACCTGGGTTCACTGTTACGCCTTCGAGCCAGATCAGTTGAACTGAATGTGACCGAGGGGGATTCCAATTTGTTGGATGAACTCCTGCTTTTGTTAGCTGGACTTCAGTGGTCTCAGCTCTCATCAGCGGCGATTGACATTACGCATCAACGCCGCAAGTTAGCACTCTCCACACTGGGAGTGCTAGGGAAAGACATCCCGCCTCTCTTGCGGGGTATCCCTTCCTGTCTGGCAAAGGAGATGGCCAGACAATTCTTGCCCACTCAGCCTGCTCGGTCCTTTCCGAAGTCTAAGTCGGTCTCGACAGGCGCTAACCGCTCTAATCGTCGAGTGACTGTGACTATCCCTCGGGTTGAGACCCCTACCCTGGGCAACGGTGGTAGAGGCTCGGCGAGAGGAAGAGGGGGGCGTAAGACCGCCGCCAAGGGCCCGGTCAGGCCTAAGTCGGCCTTTTGATACCTTACCCCGAGTGCTTGTGGACAGTGTAGGCGGGCGGCTCCGAAGATTCCTCCCAGTTTGGGAGGCAATCTCCGGCGACGCCTTTGTGCTATCCGTCGTGCGCGACGACTTTTACATAGATCTGATAAAGCCGATTCCAAACGGCGCCATCAGAATCCGCCCGCCTCCAATGTCCGCCATTTTCCAGCAGCACATCTCCTCAGAGATCGCCACGCTGCTGGGAAAGGGCGCCGTAGAAAGGGTGAGAGATCATCCTCATCTCTGTCTCTCCTCAATTTTTGTCATTCCCAAGCGCTCGGGAAGTTTACGTATGATTCTAAACATGAAAAGAATCAACAGGTTTATACCTCCAGTGCATTTTCGCATGGAGACCTTGGCATCTATTCTGCCCTTAATCAAGCGGGACGACCTTGCGATCTCCCTCGATCTCAAAGACGCGTACTTTCACATTCCCATTCACTCTCTGTCGAGAAATTTGCTGGGATTCGCGTTCCAGGGCGAAACATTTCGATTTCGTGCCCTGCCCTTCGGGCTGAGGCCAGCCCCTCGAGTCTTTACCCGAATAGTGTCGGCCCTAGCCGCGTTTCTGCGGAATCGCGGCCTCCGATTGTTCGTCTATCTAGACGATAGGCTCCTAGTTGCAAACTCAGAGTCCCTCCTGTTGGATCAGTTATGCCTTTTACTGCGGCTAACGCAAAACTTAGGCTTTCTGATAAACTGGGAAAAATCGGAATTATCTCCCACACGTACCCCGGTGTACTTAAGTGCGGAGATAGATATCCCGAATCAGCTTGCCCGCCCCAGTCGTTACAGAATTCGGACTATCACCATGACCGGACGGTCATTGCGAGTGGCCCGCAGGGTCAGAGCCAGACAATGGCTTCAATTCCTGGGCTATCTGCCAAGTCTAGTCGACGTCTTACCAGACTGCAGGCTGTTGATGAGGCCCTTTCAGAGGCACCTCCTCAAATTTTTCAGACCGGGCAAAGATTCTCCTTTGGGGTGGATTCCACTCCCAAGAGATATCTAGCTCCTTCTCGCCCCCTGGTCGAACAGTTCGTTTCTTGCCCAAGGCAAGCCTCTCTGTACCCCTCTTCCGTCAGTTTCTCTGGCGACAGACGCCTCCCTTCTCGGTTGGGGGGTCATTGCCGGGGCGAGATGATTTCAGGGGACTGGTCTCACTTGAGAGTTATGCCCCATATCAATGTTTTGGAAATGGTGGCGGTCAGCCTGTCTCTTCATCATTTCAGGCCCAGTCTTGTTGGTCGCACTGTACTCGTTCTTACGGACAATGTCACAGTAGCTGCCTACATCTATCGCCAAGGCGGCACTCGGTCTTCCTCTCTGAACACCTTAGCTGCCCAGTTGTGGAGGTGGTGCCGGTCAGGACAATCTGATCTCGGATTTTCTGTCTCGGGGCAAATGCCTCCCGTCAGAGTGGACTCTTCATCCGAAGGTGTTTGCTCTTCTCCAAGAGGTGTGGGGTCCTCTGGAGATCGATCTGTTCGCCTCCACCCTCAGGTCTTGAGGAAGGTCAAGGAGGACGGGGCTTGGCTCTTGTTGATAGCCCCACATTGGCCAGCGAGACATTGGTTTCCAGACCTGCTGAGTCTCCTGGCCGGCCAGCCGTTTCCCCTTACTCTCAGGGAGGATTTGATAATTCAACCCCTCTCGGGGATTGTTCATCAACGCCCAGCGGTCCTCCACTTGACTGCCTGGCCGTTGTTGGGGAAGACGCCAGAAACTCGGGGCTCTCCGAGAGGGCCTCCCAGTTTGTAATGAGAAGCCGTAGAGACTCCACTAGAGATCTCTACAACTCTCGTCTAGGGGCCTTCTTTTCTTGGTGCGAGAATCAGGGTGTTTCGCCACGTGAAGCCCTTATTGGTGTTATTGCCGATTTTTTGGTCTCCCTTTTCGATAAGGGTAGATCGATTTCAACCATACGTGGCTATCGTTCGGCTATTGCCGCCGTCCACGTTGGTTTTGCTGATGGTTCGGGAGTCTGCAACTCCCCTCTTTTGGCTAGGTTGACTCGCTCCTTCTTCTTGCAGCGTCCATCAACTCGTAGCCTGACTCCTTCTTGGAGTCTACCCAAGGTCCTTGACGTGCTTGCGAAGCCACCTTTTGAACCTTGGGTAAAGCGTCCCTTCACCATTTAACGGTCAAGACGCTGTTTTTAGTTGCTATTGTTTCTGCACAGAGGAGGAGTACTCTCCATGCTCTGTGTATCACACCGGGTCACATCCGTTGGGAGAACCATGGTGTGCGACTTATACCCAAGCCCTCCTTTATTGCCAAAAATCAGACTGCTTCCTCTGGACCAGTTGAGATTTTTCTTAGACCGCTGTTGGACCATTCCTCGGTACAGGAGGATAAGGTCTGGTGTCCGGTGAGGGCCTTGAAATGGTATTTAGATAGGACTAAGACTCTTCGTAAGAGTGATTAGCTTTTGTCATCACTCGAGAGCCCTTTTCCCCCGCTTCCAGAGAATCCATTTCTAGTTGGATAGTCGAAGCGATCCAGGCAGCTGGGCCGGAGGCCCTATTGACTGATGGGAAGCCCCGTGCTAACGATACCAGGGGCATCAGTGCCTCTTGGGCTCTTTTCCAAGGGGTGCCCCTAGTGGACATTATGAGGGCAGCCTACTGGCGCTCCTCCAGTCATCCTTGGGTTCCTGTTGACCTTCCTCTTGGGACATGCCCCCCATTTGAATCTGTGCTGGTCTAGCAAATAGGTAGGTACATTGATTTATTGTAGGAAATCAACTGATTTTATTATTTGCTAGATAAATCTATGTACCTACCTATGTCCCACCCTCCTACCCCACTCCTTGCCTAGCAACATGTCAAAGTTTGTCTGAGGCTGCTTCATACGCGTCATGCGTACGTGCACAGAGGAAGGCGTGATCCTAGGGGGGGGGGGGTATATGCACTGTCGTGACTTTAATTACTCGAATGGCTTGCGTAGTCGGAAGACTAGCAAATAGGTAGGTACATAGATTTATCTAGCAAATAATAAAATCAGTTCTGATTTTACTGATTGGTAGAAGCTTAAACTACAATGTCAACATGCATAATGCTTGACAAAGTATCGGTCGGAACATAATGCGTCAGAACATAATCCATGTAACCTACGCTTCTTCAAATTGGCATAGGCCTAATTTTTTAAAAATGGATCCACCTTGATATTAAGTTGGTTTTTAAAGTAGAGGAATGTTGTTTAGTTCCTTTTACCAAAATGTGTCTACATTAATAAGTTGTATCAATTTGTCATAAAGTTTTGCAAATAAAGATCAAAGAAATAAATAAATTTCAACAAAAACAAAACAATAAAATAAGAGGGAGAAAAAAACGGCTGACTAAAATGTGGAGGAAAATCAGATAAAAAGTGAGGAAGTTAATGAACTTTGCAAGTTGTAATGGAAAAACGAAAATGGGTAACTCTTGTACATTTCGAGCAGGGGTGTTCAACATGGGGGGGGGGGGGGGTGACCGGCGAGGGAGCGAAGCAAATGGCGTATCTAGGAATTATCGGTAGAGAAGCTCGAATTTTATACATTGATAAACGGCTTTCTATTCACTCACTTCTACAATCGGGAGCAAAGCTAACGAAAACCCTTACTAGACTTGAGAAAGAGTCGAGAAATTCAGCAAGGCTACCAAAAGTTGAAATTTCTTTCAAAAGTTGAACCTTTGCAAATGCTGTTTTATACACTTTATCCTATATGGGGGCGCAATGTTTAGCAGGAGTCATATGCCACTTACATGATATAGTAGCAATTACATCTTTTTTTTTTGTATCCCCCTCCAACACCAAGGACTTTTTAAAAACTCTGTCTGTGAAAATTTTATTTTAGAGCATCCCAAAATGGCTCTTTAATCAGGCCCGTAACTAAGATTTTTGCGGGGGTGGGGGTTCAACATTGGAAAAAGTGGACCTTTCTGAGGGAGCGAAGCGACCGAGTAGGGGTGGCGGGTAGGGGTCAGGGGCGTACCCCTCAAAGGGTATGGACACGAACGTAGTCAGAATTATGTGACAGGGGTGGGTCAAATGTGAAGCCCGAACATATGCTACCACTGTGTAGGATTCCAAATACAGTTTTCGACCAAAAGTCAAGAAAGGCTGTTGTCACGGGGCGAGGGTATTAATCACCATCTTCAGTGATATTTCTATTTTTTTAAAGAATCAGATGTTATGCACTTTCAGGAAGGCTATTCCATAAATTAGGACACGCATGGGCAAATGACCTCCCCCCCCCCCCCCCCCAAGATCTTGCGACTTTAGGGATCACAGGAGAACTGGAAGTGGATGAGCGCAAAGATCTCGCGGGGTGTAATTTTGAATTAAAGAGGTATTGGGGAGCAGAACCGTGAACGCAGTGAAAAGTGAGCAACAAATTTTTGAAAAATAATGCGATGTTTGACAGGGAGCCAGTGTAGCGACTGCAAAACATGCAAGGGAGATATGAGTACGCTTGGTGAACAGAGTAACAGTGCGAGCCGCAGCATTTTGAAGCTTCTGGAGCTTGGACAACAGATTTTGGGGTATATTGAACAGAAGGGCATTGCCAACGTCGAGACGGGAGGAAATTAAGGGGTGAACTGTCTTTTTCAGTGGCAGACTTGGACAAATATTTCCGAATAAAACCGATATTACGTAATTGGTACCTACCTGCATGATCTGCAGATATTTGAAATTTGATTAGACATTGTCATATTATGAGTCAAACATAACACCAATATTAATAAAGTTTTTAGGAAGTGAAGCGAAGGGGGGGGGGGCACTTTGCTGTTCTTTTATAGTAACCCTAATATCTGGGCGCCATGGCGATAGGGCAGTGACGTGCCCGAAATTGTCATAACATTGAATATTCATGGACCTCGCTGCATGAATAATCTCGTTTATAAGGTGTGCGAGCGAGGGAAGGAAAAATGCACTTTACTTTGCTGTTGCTCATTTCAATATAGAAAGTGGACCTAACAAGTATTCGGTGCCATGGCGATAGGGCAGTGACCTGCCTGGATATTGCAATAACATCCTTATGGAAATATTCATCTCATTTCTAAGATTTGCGAGCGAGCGAAGGAAAATGCATTTTAATTCGTTGTTGCTCATTTCAATATAAGTAAGGTAACCTTAATTTCTGGGCGCCATGACGATAATGCAGTGACGTGCCCGAAAATTGTCATAACATCAGTCAGACCCAACTTCGGAAAACCGAGCACAGGTTTATACTCCGAAAACGTCCTATAGAGCAAGATGGAAATAGAGCCCTCATCGTTCAGTGCGAGACAGTGTGTACAAAAGGCATGGGAAATCCTGCAATGTAGACCTGCTGTTGATAATATCATTTTCAAAAATAATGCTGCGGATATATTTATTTCAAATGTTTGTCATTTGAATGTCATTTCATATGGCGAATCATTCATGGATTTTGAAGGTAATTGACAAGCAGCATTATTTTTAAGAATATACTGTATATATCGTTGGCAGGTTGACTTTGCAAGATTTTCCCCTTGCCTTTTGTACACACTGCCTCGCACTCAACGATGAGGGCTTTATATTCATACGCCGTTTTCGGAGTATATACCTGTGCTCGGTTTTCCGAAGTTGGGTCTGACTGAACATTGAATATTCATGGCATATTATAATAACATATATGGAAATAGTCATGGTCCTCGCTGCCTGAAACCAGAGCTATCCATATAGAGAGTCCTGACACTGGAGGTCTCTTCTGCATGCCTGAAATTATCTCGTTTCAAAGTTTTGTGAATGAGCGAAGCAAGCGACGAAAAACGCATTTTTCTATCTCCCAAATGTTATTTCCAAAACACCCCAAGTGTTATATCGGGGCATCTTGTTATTTCTGATTATAGTTTCCAAGAAGTCGACGTTTTATAAAATATACTCTCATGGCACTCCGGTTGAACTGAGGGCCATAATTTAAGGGCCTGAATGCCTAGACCGGGTCCGCCAGGAGTTCCCCATGCAACTTGAGAGCGGGAAAAATTCCCATTTTAAAGTGAACAGACACATTAAATACCCCCTCTGTCTTTTCCAGTATAGTTTCTATATTTCACTATTATATTACATTACCACAGATTTCATTTGAGTCTTATCATGCTTTGTAATGGTGTTTTAAGCAATACATTTCCTTGTTTTGTCAGGATTTCCTGTCCAATCTAACACTTTTGAAAGATCAAAATGCTATTCAATTTCGTCCTATAGGCTGATAGGAATCAATCATCCAAATGTCAGATGTCAAAGATAGTTTAATAATTACAATGTCATTCAACAGTTTCAATGGTCAATCAACTTCAACATATCTCCATTCATTGTCGTCAGATTTCAATCGAATTCGTCCGATTCAAGTAATGTATAGAATCTGCTCTGACACATCAGGGCGTACCATGGGGGTGTTTTGGGTGTTTTAGGTGTTCAAACACCCCCCGTTTGGTGTTATTTGAAGTTAAAATACCCCCTTTAGAATTCCTGATAACCCCTTTTTTTTTGTTTGTCAGATATTTTTTGAAAAAAAGACCCCCCCCCCCCCAATTAAAAAAAATGCTGATTTTTTTTTTGCTTGCCAGAGATTTTTGAAGTAAAAACCACCCCCTTTAAAAAATCCTGGGTACGCCACTCCTGACATACGGTAGGATAAATTCATCGTCAAATGTTAACTGCAGTTTTAACAAAAATGGTAAGTAGGTCTATACCTATTTTCAATCTTGAAATAAGCAAGGTTGGATGGATATGCAATCGCGTCGCATGCATTGATCTTGCATTGAGCTTGCATTGAGATAGCCTCTTGTCGAGGCCCTGGCGCTGTTGAAATCCTTGGCGATATGGAGGCAAAAACACCGAGGCGCTTGCGCCGAGGGCCTCTTAACACCTGATCTGAATTTCTTTTGTATTTCATTGTTTTGACGAATATTACGACCAAATTTTGGTCGGTGAAAATCATCCAATAAGCGCGAGCTACCATGACGTAATGTTAATTATATTCATGACTCGACTGCACGCAATTTCTTACATATTAATTAATCGCAGCCCTAACTGGCGTTCAACGTTTCTTCCACGACGAGTGATGACGATATTTGTAAGAGCTTAGAATATGCCGCTAGAATGTTGAAGATTGACAGATTCAAAGATTTGCAAGTTGATGCAATCAAATCTGCACTTAAAGGACAAGATGTTTTTGTGAATCTGCCTACTGGCTGTGGAAAAAGTGTTATTTTTCACGCGCTATCGCTCTGTGCCGATTACCTCCGTGGCCAGGGATCGAGAGTGAGACTGCATGCTGCGCTGCTTAGCTTCGCGAGCTGGGCCAGGCGGATCCCCCGGGGCCTTGCCGGGCAGTGAAGTTGCTGGTAACTCCTTGGTTACATTGATGGAGATGCATCTATTGTTGAACGGTGACTTTTATTGCCCATTCTTCATTATTTGTAAATATATGATGATCTGTTGAGAAATATGTACATTTGTCTTATTTCAAATTACCATGGTTTGTAAGCTAGAGATCGAATTCTTCATAATGTGCTTGTCTGTGAATGTATTTTGAGCAAGAGATTTACGTAATCCCCCCCTAAAAAATATAGACTAGTCCAGAACTGAAGTAAGAAATCCTTGAGATTTCATTGGCCAATTTGCTGGGCGATCGCCGCGGTTATCTAACTACAGTATTCACGTTTTCATGCATAATTCAGTAGGAAATCGTGCCTCATGAATATATAATTCAGGTCGGGTGTCAAGAGGCCCTCGGCGCAAGCGCCTCGGTTTTATCGCCAAGGATTTCAACAGCGCCAGGGCCTCGACAAGAGGCTAGCATTGAGATTGCACCACAGTCTAGTGGGTGCTGCTCCTACATGGTATACTAATCACAAAGCGGACTGTGATACAAATCGTACGTAGGTATCACGGACCTCTATTGAACATATCCATGGCATAATGGGTTCCCCCGGTGAGAGCTACAGAGTCTGCACTACGTACCGTTCGCCGGACGCACGTGCAATCGTCGTCTGATTCGGTCGACGGCGAGGCAAAGCACGCGGGCCAATGGGATTTGGTCGTTCAGGAGATCGCTCACCTGCTGCCAACGCGATGTCGTCGTGCAACGCGAAGGCGACGTTGCACATGCGGGCGGCCAGGCCGACCGGTCGGGACGAAAGGCGGCTCGCGGCGGGCAGCCGGAAAACATTTTATAGAGTCCATCGGACCCCCTCCTGCAGCGCGTGCAAAGTCAATCGGGGCGGGCGCGGGACCCCCTGCGTCGCCTTAGCAAATTAATTTTATTAGATAGACTTGCCAGATTAGGAAGTTATGGGAAAAATCAAAATCAAATGTATTAAAATAGACGGAAAGACCGATATTTTATCACGTTATTTTCCCTTTCCATCATCTCTCCCCTCGCTTCTTTTCTTTTTATTCATCTTTTTTTTTTAAGCGGACCTCTGCTCGTCAGGGGGTTCGAACGACCCCCCCCCCCCCCCCCTTAGTTACGGACCTGTTAATGAAAAGAAGGCATGCACGCATCTACGGAACCCCTCAACTGAGAATCACAATGCGAGCAAACGAATTTTTCTTTGATATTTTCGTATTGAAATTATTGTATTTCTTATTTAATTACTTCTAATCATTAAAGAATGTGATGGTATTTCAAGATCAAACATATTGAGTTGGGATAATTATCAGTTTTAAGTTAAAGTGGCATTAAACTAGTAAAACTTGAACAGCGCCATCTTACAGTAACTGCTAAATTAAGATAAATGCGTTTTATTTTGAATTTCGACAGCTTGTTTGGATAAAAAGAACATTTTATATTTAAAACTATTCGTTTTTACTTTGTACCTGTAGGCAATATTCTACATTTGCATTCTAAGCTTCTACAAACTAGAATGGGGCATGATGGGAAAATGAGAGGCACAGACACTTTTCAAATCCTGTTATAAGATAGCGGCATTAGGAGCTTCAGTTTACTGTCATTTTAATGTATCATAATTATTTTATCCAGGAACATGGGGGATAGGCCACCCCCTCATTTTTTATTTTTTATTTTTTTTTTTTGGGGGGGGGGGGGGATATGTACCCCCATCCCCCCCGGATCGACACCCATGCCTTCGAGGACCTTACCCTTTTGCTACACATTAACAATTTCACGAATTTTTTTTTTTTTTTGCTTTGGCTTTTTACATATACATGTATCAGAAAGAGTTTGTGCAAAAAAACCAACACAAAATTAATGAATATAATTATCTAGTATACTTTGTTCAATTGAATGTTTTCTGTAGTAAAAATAGAAACTCCTGAATTTTTAGTAAAATAGCAAATGGGAGAGGTCCTCGAAAGGTAGGTCATAGATTTGCCAATTTGCGTTTGATTGCAACTTTAGAATTTCATACCTGAGCCTCTCAATCATGAAGCTATTTCTAGCTTCATGATTTAATCTTCACCATTTTGTTTACATTATTACACAGATCAACGGAATGACAGCTACAAAGGAATGGTTCCGCTGGGACAATGAAGATGACAATAATAGAGACAGTCAGACATCAGTGCACCCCTATGAAGGTCTGCAGAGCGGCGGTCACAACGTGGTGCTCAATTTCTGTTACTATACATAGTTGGATTTGTCAAAAAGCAGCAAACAACAAACAAACAAAACAAACAAGAGGTTGAAGAGTTGTCCGATCAAATTTTTAAAAAGAATTATAGTCGGGGAAATTCTTTATAATTCTACATTTTCAACCATAAATAAATTTCACTTTTATGACTTTCAAACGAAAGAGTGTTTTTTTCTTAATTTAATTCCACCGATAACTTGATTAAAAAGAATGTTAAGATGAGTTATAGGGTGGGGTAAATTTCGGGAGACATATTATAAATCAATAAGTCTAAATTAATGTATGATAACTGTACTATCTTTTTTTTTAAATATCCTAACCATTAGAACAATAAGTGATAGAGTTTTCTTTTTGAGGTTTTTAGCTTGCGAAATTTATTCATCTACGTAGTCATGCTGGTAGTTTTCAATAGTAATATATTTCCCCTTCAAATATTATCTATACCAGATAATAATGTTTGTCAATATCGTTTTTATCAAAATGTTTCACAAAATTGCTTGAACTTGGTATTTTGCCAATAGTTTTTTAATCTCATTTTAACGAGATTTGATACGCATTTCATTCATTTTTGATAGTTGCTTAAGTTTAACTTTGACTTGTAGCCATAATATTATGAGATCTAGGAGTTGACTTTGCTTTTTTGAATGATCTATACTTTGGAATGAATATTAGTGATGATTTAATGAAGTATAGCTAACTTAGAATATGATTTAATGATATATTCTCATCAATATATACACATTGCAGATCTCTCTCCTTCTACATTCCCAAAGTCTCTAAAGAGTGCAATTTTATTATCTGATTAAGTTGTATAGGAGCTTTGTCTCCTTTTTTCTTTCACTACATGCATATGATTTTATTCCGTCTTGTCGGAATTATGTCTTAGCAGAGCCAGCCCCCTCTCTATTTCTTTCTGTCTTTCTCTCTTTTCCGCCCTCTCCCTTCTCCCTAAGTTGTATCAGTCTGTTCCTACCTTGTATTGCTCTCCTGAATATTGACTGCCTTACATGCACATGTACTAGCATACATGTTAAGTATAGTGTATGTGGCTTCTAAACTCTAAGATTTTATTTCATTATGTATTCAATAATTATTATATAATTTATACAGTGATCATTTCCCTGTCCTCTTTTTCCCTCTCCCCTTATCTCTCTCTCTTTCTTTTTCTTTCTTAGCTTGATATCTTTCTGTGTCTTTTTCTCTTTCTCTCTCTCTCTCTCTCTGTCTCCCTTTCTTGCATACATATGCATACATATTTAAATTAGTTATCATGGACTTTTCCATTAGACTTTTTTAGATTTTTAAATTCTTATTTGGTTATGCCCTAGCGTGTGGATTTTCCTAAACTCTAGGCTATACAGAGTTGTCTCCCATTTTTGTTCCATACATTCCACATTTATTTTGCAACAGTAACATAATATATGAACATTTAATTTTGCAATATTGTCAAACTGTCATTTATGTTCATATTGGCCATGACAGTAGCCAGTTTTGCCTGTTTGTTATTTATTCGTTATTTGAGAACTTTGCATGCCCTTTATTTCTGGATTAGAATGATACATAATATATATTTCCCAGTTATACTTCTATTATGCTCAAACATCACTTCGGTAATATTCTATTCTTGAACAGCCAAGTTTATCTTATACTACTCACATGCAATATTCCTAATGATTGCAGTCTGTTCTACATAGCATTTTTAGAATCAACTTTTGATATCTAATCTTAATTCATTTGGTTCTTACTGAGAAAATGTTTCATTATGACTGTGCAATATTCTATGTATAGAATTTTATTATGTACTGGGAGCAGCAAGTGTGGGGCGCATGCCTCCGGGCAACAGTACACCCTGACCCACTTGTTGTTCCCAATCCTTTTACATGTGCTTTTACATGATCTTTCGCATTCTTATGTACTTGTCTCTTGCCTTGTTGTATTGTACCTGTGCTTATTCGAATGGTCGAATAAATGATAATAACAAAGTGAACGCATAATAGAGATGATTTAATGAAGTAGCTAGCTTAGAATATGTTCCAATGAATTATTCGCATCAATATACACAAAGTTGTGCAATATATATTATACATGTCTTATGTAAAGTTGAAAACGATAATTATAAAATGACAGTGATAGTCGGCGCCATCTCATACAAAGGCCATACAGTACGTAGATTTAAATAACACAATTGAATCAGATATAGCGACGTTATAATTGCGCATGCAAATGCCATTAGTTTTCGCCAAATGCATAATGAGTAACTACATGTATCAAAGATAACCTCTTGATAAAGGTCGATAAATAAGCTTATAATTCAATATTAGTATATTACTGGTTACGGGTAAGTATATACGTAAATTGTTCTATTACTATTAAAAAGAATGGGTTACGGTATGTCTACTGATAACGTGTCTTCCTTTTTTCTTTGCTTTCTAGGAGAATGGAGATAAAGCTGAAAGAGAAAGTGATTAAAAAAGAAGTGAGGTTGAGAGAAAAAGGGAGAGAGAAAGAGAAAGAAGAGAGAGCAAGACTGGAGAGAAAGACAGGGAGATTGTGTCTACTGTAGGTCGAGTGAGAGCGAGTGTGTTGTGTATGTGCGTCTTGGGTGGGTGGGTGTGTGTGTGTGTGTGTGTGAGAGAGAGAATAATAACATCGATAATTGCACATTAATGTTAGATGAGAATCTGTGCAACCAAGCTAAGGAATGACACATGGAACGGAATAATACGTAGTGTATACTCTTTTTTTCGGGTGGGGGAGTGCTCTACATCTTGGGCACAAGAAAATGAAAAGTTCAATCTTAAATTTCAAATGTCCATAAATATTTCGACGAGAACATATTTGCCACGAATACAGAGGGACCATACTGCTTCGAATGTGGCCTTTATGAACTTCGTATCCTTATAGCTTTTGAAACATTTCAGTTTGTGGTTAAATTTTGTAAATTATAAATAATTATGGCTTATACTTCGTTTATCCATAGGTCCAGTAACGTAATTTTCATGACTAAAAATCTTGCAATAATATTTTAATTGAATTGTTGTTCTGCATTTGGTCAAGGTCGTCCGGAAGATTCAATGGAAGCAGATCAATATTCATATTTTTTTAATGACCAAGGCACAGCACAGATCGAAATAGTAGTAGAGATAATACTCTTGAAAATATGAGTCTATCAAATTTCGTGGTTTTGGAGTATTTCAAGATGATTGACCTCAAAGTCATCTCCATCTATCTCTCCCTGGACCTATCTCTCTCACTCTTCTTTCAGTCTGTTCCCTTCCGCTTCTCTCTAAATCTCCCTCTGCATCTCTCCCATCTTTTCCTGCTACCTCGATCCCTTGATCCGTTTCTTCAAAATATATCAAAATCTTTATCTTCACATCTGTCTGTATATTTCTTTAAAGGGCAATCCAACCTTGGTAATAAGATGAAATGTGCGAAAGCAGAAAAAATAAGAAATAGAGGATGGTGAAAGTTTGAAAGAAATCGGACAAGGACTAAGAAAGTTATGGATGTTTGTAAATTGAGATCACTACATCTATGCTAATCTCAAATTGGCAATTTGGTGAGTCGATTGTGACATTTTTGTGGACAACTCTCCCGTTTGTCGTACACAAACATATGATTAATTTGCGGTATTTTTCGAGGTACTTCTACCCTCGGGGCAGTACTCAAAATATATTGGAGATAGCATATTGTTATAGGACCTCATGAAAGAAAAAGATCCTACTGAGTAATACATATATTGAAAAAAGGTGACATTTTAGTCATTTTGTGTGTTGGAGCGAATGGGGGAGTTGTCCACAGCTCCGTCTCATTGACATTACCTATTCAGCCAATTTGAAATTCCCATATGTAAGGTGATTACTACTTTCAAAAATTCATAACTTTCTTATTGCTTGTCCGATTTTGTTCGACTTTTGGAGGGCTGGCAAGAAGAAAAAATATACAGATCTCCCTCCCAGCATTTCGCCAAAGTTGACAGCCCTGCAATTGTGTGCCCCCCCCCCCCCCTCTCTACAAAGTCCTGGATCCACCCCTGGATCTTATCTAACATTTACATGTACATGTATATGAAAATAAATTATAGGGCAGCTGCAGGGTACATGATTCAGGGGTGTCAATCCGTGTTCATGAGTTGCTTTTTTTTTAGGGGGGGTGACAGGCAAGGGAGCGAAGCGACCGAGCGGTGGAGGGTGTGGGAGGGGGTATCCCCCTCTCCCACACCTGGTGTCTTTTCACAAATCTGTCTATAAAACTTGCATTTAAGAGCATCCCAAAATGTTTTTTTCTGAACAAAATATGAGAAGGAATGTACGGATCTACGCCAATGGACGGAACCCCTTAATTGAGAATAACAATACGAGCGAACGAATTTTCTTTGATATTTTCACACTGAAACTAGAAATGTCCATTGCCGCGCAATGCGAATGTATCCCCCGGCACTGACAGCGATTTTTGCGTCATCCTTTTGTTCGAAGGAGGGACAACGAACCCCTTCCCTCCCTCAAACATAAGGATAGCGTAGAGATTGCCACAGTGGCCCGGACTATTGTCAACACTAGGTGCGGCATCACCATAACAATGTGTGAGTATAATAGTGCATCTCTATAGAAAATTCGAAAGAAATCAGTCGACAAATGTGACCTCCAAAGTGCATGCAAGACTGAGCAACCAAAGTATGACATTTGGTCCTATAATAACTGGAACACTGGAGCAGCATCAACAAACACGAAAGATATGTAGATTTTACTAAGACACACCTTTATACAAAATTTGAAAGAAATCCGTCAAAAAATGCAGAAGAGCGCACGAAATGGACAAATGACCTTTGACCCTATAAATGACGGAACAATGAGGGCAGCATCACCCAAAAGTAAAGATGAGTAGATTGTACCAAGATACATCTTCATACAAAATTTGAAAGAAATCCATCAAGAAATGTGACCTGCAGAAGCGCACATAAGATATCCACTAAGATTTCCTGCATCCGAATTTCCCTGGGGAAATTTCCGGCGGGTCAAAAGTGCTCACTGCTCCCGTTTTTCATGTATTAGCCAATGAAGCCGAAAATTTTTCGAAAAGTTCATAACCTTTGACCCTATAAAAAGACGGAACACTGGGGACAGCATCACCAAAAACTGTAGAGGTCTAGAGCCCCTTTTCTTAAAGTGCGGCCCACTGGCAACTTGCAGCCCGCGAGACGATTTCATGTGGCTTGCCAAAATATGTAGTACGAATATTTTTCTTGTTTTATGTAATATAATGATACAGAATACATCATCCTTACTAGTGTTGGTATGAAAAAAGAGTCTCAACATTTTTGCTCGCTCGCAAATAGTATACAAATATTGACTGCTCATGATCAGTCCATATTTGTATATTATATACCTCATCCTTTTCATTGATTTATTGATTCATGTGGAGTTCTTGCGTACTGCGCGTATATATTGATTAACGTAGTCGTCGTGTGCGTCGAACGTGTTCGTTGGACCAGGGAAGTGTTCCCTGGTTGGACTAAGTGGGATTACATTTCGACTGCACGAAGCCGACCGAATCCATAGACCGAATCTCGCACGAGAGCTCGAGCTCAGGTGGAGCGTGCATGTTTGTGCGGCGACCAGACTATCCGAGGTTTGCGCCCCGCGGGGCAACATCATGATCAGGTAACTATCAACTCCGCTCCTGCATCCGAATTTCCCTGGGGAAATTTCCGGCGGGTCAAAAGTGCACACTGCTCCCGTTTTTCATGTATTAGCCAATGAAGCCGAAAATTTTTCAATGTACCAGCGAAAATCAGATTTTGGGCTGCGCGCATCGCGTAAAGTTATTGAAATTATAAATTTGAATATGCATGATTTTATAACTAATTAACATAAAATTGAACTGTACTTAGGCTTCTCCTGTACGTGTGCAGCCAAAATGAGCAGAAGATGATGGAGAACAAGAAGGGAAAAAAAGAAAAAAAAGAAGAAAAAAGAAGATGAAGAAAAAAAGAGGAAGAGGAAAAAGGGGAAGAGGAAGAAGATAAAAAAGAAGAAAAGAAGATGAAGAGGAAAAGGAAGTGGAAGAGGAAGAAGAGGAAGAGGAAGAAGAAAAAAGAAGATGAAGAAGAAAAAAGAAGAGGAAGAGGAAGAGGAGGAAGAACAAGAACAAGAACAAGACCAAGAGGATGAAGAAGAAAAAAAGGAAGAAGAAGAAGGAGCCCTCCTTCGATATTGAATTTCCCTTCATTGAACACTTTCCTTGTGCCTTGCAGATCTGGCATATCATATCTCAAGTACAAAGAGAAAATGTGCTTCCCATGACCCCATATGTACCACCATACACTGGCTGCTGGTGCATGTACCCACCCCCCCCCCCCCCCCAAAAAAAAAAAAAATAATAATTAAAAAAAATAAATAATAATAATAATAATAAATAAATGAAAAATAAAAATAAAAATAAATAAATTAAATAAATTTTAAAATTAAAAAAAAAATAAAAAGCAATAAAAAACAAAACAAACACCCCCCCCCCAAAAAAAAAAAATACCAAGAAAAAAACAACCCAATAACTAAAACAGCAACAAACAAAACTTCTTCTTCTTGTAAAATTAGTCCAACAGAAACCCCACACAGATCAGTCTATCATCCAGTTATTCAAGGTTGCATAAGGCTGTATTTACACCAATCCACCATCACACTTCAGAACACATGCCATATTGTGCCTGCATCATCATCACCACATCTTTCACAAAATTATGGGGAAAAACAACAAATAGAAGTTTCTCAGTGTGAAATGATGTTTATTAAAATAGCTCACTTATCAACATAAAAGTTAATGTTCTCTTGAAATGCAATATACAGATCATGGACAACAAATCTTGGGGCAGGTGAGGGGCGGCATACCGATTTCTATTTTATTTCATTTTGTAAGTAAACAAAATCTATCTAGTGACATCGGATATATACATTAAGTGGATTGTAATGTATATCCATGTACATCCCTTCACATTATCATCAGAATATACAGATATAAAAGTACAAAGAAACCACCTTACTGCCCAAAATCATATGAGGTGATGTTTGTCCAAATAATGGTAGTTTTGAAAATTTCGGCGTGGGCTGAAACTCCCGAGCACCTGATTCGTTTGCCTAGAAACATGCCCCAGATCGATTGCACAATTCTTGCACCGATGATAAAAAGGAACAAATAACAGATTATACAATAATTTGTGTTTCAAGAAAAATAATCATGGCAGCCCCCGGGTATCGCTAGCAGACGATAAATCTTGCTGAGAAAATCTTGATATGAGGATTCTCGGGCAACTTGCAGCCCTAATCCAATAAATTCTAAGTTTTATAATAATAATAATAATAATAATAATAATAATAATAATAATAATAATATGTCTTGTTTACCCAGGGTAGCCTCATCAGTACTAAATACTGTTCTCCGATCCCTGAGGGCCCTGCATATTATTACCCCGGTAACCGTAGCGCTCAGTGCATTCAAGGAATAAATCCTACCAGGTATCCACTTACGAGCGAGCGTGGGAAAAAAGACATTTTCCTATCTGCAATGCTATTTTGTCATCAAAATTCGTTACAGTCATTATTTTTAAGATTTCATTTGTGAACCTTATTGTCCAAATCTTGTAAGATACTCACATTTCTCACTACCCTGGTAATAGGAATTCGGGTACCTTGCCAAAAACAATTTATTTTCTAACTAGCAAGTCAAAATTACACCCAAAATCTTATTTTCCCACAAAAGATAAGTTTATGTAGATGATCACCTCTTACTTGATATGAGGGATCTCATGAGGGATCTCGGACAACTACCCCCCGTAGTTGTCCTAGGGGGTGGTTGTCCGGGGGTAGTTGTCGGGGGTAGTTGTCCCTGGGGTATTTGTCCGGGGGGTAGTTGTCCGGGGGGTAGTTGTCCGGGGGTATTGTCCAGGGGGTAGTTGTCCGGGGGTAGTTGTCGGGGGTATTATCCGGGGGGTAATTGTCCTAGAGGGTGGTTGTCCTAGGGGTAGTTGTCTGGGGGTAGTTATCCGGGGGGGGGTACTTGTCCTAGCCAGGGGGGTAGTCGTCCTAGAGGGTGGTTGCCCTAGGGGGTAGTTGTCCTGGGGGGTAGTTGTCCTAGAGGGTGGTTATCCTAGGGTGGTTATCGGGGGGTGGTTGTCCAGGGGGTAGGAGTCCTAGAACCATTTTATATATTTCACGAGCGAGCGAGTCAAAAATACATCTAGAGTATATTTTTGTCATTTGTATACGTGTCCCTTATATAAATTTAAAAATCACTTTCCCCTGAAAACCGGGGGGATTATTGTACATGCCACCCCCCACTTAAATTCCGGGGATGCATACCCCCACCCCCCCCCCCCCCCCGCTGGCTACGCCCCTGCTTCCTACAGACCAATATCACTCACACCATGTTTTGCCAAACCTATTGAGCGTATGATAAAATAAAATTACAATGGTACATAGAAAAGAAAAGTTTACTGCCTAACTTCCTTAGCGGGTTTAGAAAAAGGAGTAGTACCACTGACAATACTGTCCTACTGGAAAATGACATTTAAAAAAAACTATTAATTGCAGTGAACACAAAGTAGCAGTTTTCTTGGATGTCGAAAAGGCTTATGACAGACTTTGGATTGAAGGATTGTTATTTACTCTTAATTAGTGTGGTATATGTTAAATTATTTAGGAAATTTACGAATTGCACAACCGTCTCCCTAAAGGGAGCGTTCTGAGCCCCGTCTTATATAATATAATGATAAGAGATACCCCCAACGGGCCCAGAAGTGACAATATCTATCTATGCCGATGACTGTGCAGTATGGACAACTGGTAAAAATGTTGACAATATTGGAATGAAAATACAAACATACTTATACATATTACATTCCTGGTTTAAAGAGTGGGGTTTTAAGCTTTCCATGGAGGAAAACCGCATCAGTATTATTTACTAAAAGTACAAATGTCTCCCCACCTGTAATAAAGTTGGAAGGAAGTATATTGACATATAAAACACCCACCGTTTCTTAGAAATGATATTGGATAGCAAACTGACTTGGCATCCCCATATAGAAAATGTACATGTAGTTACAAGAAGTAAACGAAAATTAATTATAATACGAAGTTTGACAGGAACAAAATGGGGAAGTTCGTCAAAATCCTTATTAAAGACCTCAGCCTGACCGAATTTTGAAATATACCCTTTATTCATCCACGGGGAGCTATATATTTTCTGAACAAATTGAAACCAACTTCATGAGATTCCGTTTCCTGTGGAATGAGTAACAGCGTCCCGAATGTTGAGCCCCGGTGGTTTGGGCCCCGTCTCTGAGGAACGCTACTTTGCGGGGGGGGGGGGGGGGGGGTGAAAATTTGATGACGACATATCGTGTAGACGCACTCGGAGCTGTATACATGTCATGTCGTCACACGTCTAGCGACCCCCTGCAGTGTTACGCCATAGGGAGGGGGCGGACCAAAAAAATTATCTTTTTTATTTTTTATGGATACACGGAAACGAAAATTTATGAATAACCAGGGTAATTATATTCTTTGTTTACTAAGCTTTACGTCAATATATGGTTGTTTTGGGTCAGGCTGATTGTAAACGGGGCAATTATCAGATCCCTCTTTGATTATGAATGCCAAGCATATGATAGTGCAGCCGAAACTACAAGGAAGATGCTAGACTCAGTGCAATATCAAGCACTTAGGATATGCGCTGGTGGTCTGCCTTATAACATCACTAGCTTCACTGCAGGTGGAAATGGGAGAACTCCCACTAGATTTAAGTAGACAGATATTATCAAGCAAGTATAGACAAAACATTGAAAACGCAACAATCATCCATTGATGAAACATATTAGACCATGCCGGCAATTTGAATATCTTAAAGGTAAGAATGTAAGTAAACCGTAAGGCTCCAGTGCAAGATAGGGAAAGTATGGAAAAGATAAGTCCTCCAGCTTTTCTCCCATGGTTATTCTGCCCACCAATAATATTTACCGAATTAAGCTTACAAATAAAGAAATCAGATCACCCAATTCAATTACAACAGTATAGTTGAGAACTGATATACACAAAATGGTCAAACCAACTTCACATGTACACTGATGGATCCAAAGTACCCGAAAAGGGGATCAGTTCAGCTGCTTTCTATGTACCTTATTTCTCGATATACCAAGGGAAAAGATTATCTAACTTCAGCTCTTCTTATAGGGAAAAATTAGCAGCGATTGTTCTTGCACTGGAATGGGTAGAAGATATAAACATATACTTTCATCCTAAAGCCCCGGTCACACAGCGCTTTACGGCTTAATCACGGCCAAAACCCGTCAAAAAGTGGTCTCCCGTGAAGCAGACGATGTTGTTCGCGTTGTTGTCGAGTTTAAGACGAGCTACGGTCGATTTATTGACGTGGCAGGACGCGGGGGAAAATCGGTACGGCGCCGGCCGCGGCAAAAAGTTTTGAACTGCTCAAAATGTTAGCCCGCGGACAACCACGGGCGGCACACGTGGTAAAGACGTGCAACACACGTGAAACACACGTGATAATCCGTGTTCCGGCAGTGATTAAAACTTGGGGAGACGCGGTAAGACGCGAAAGTTTAGCGGTCTGTCACGGGCAGAGCACGGTCATCGGACGGGTGTTACGCGTTGGTATCACGGGAAATAGCGTGTGTTTAGCGGCTTATCACTGACGCGCGAACCTTTTTTTAGCCTTACACGTGGCTGGACGTGGTTAGCCGTGCTTAGGCGGTGCTTCAGCAGTGGAACAGCCGCCGACGGCCATACCCCGTACAAAGCACGGCAAAACCAAAATTGACCAAAAATTACCACTTACGACCACGTCCACCAGATTTTCATAACTTTTTGTACGTGATTTAGACGTGGAGTGCTGTGTGACCGGGGCTTACATCGACAAAATGACGAACCCATTATTACAGAAATTCTAACTATCATAACTAGGCTTAAATATAAAGGAATTGACAAATATTCTGATTGGATCCCAGGACAATGTGGAATATTAGGAAATGAAAGAGCAGACTCCTGTGCAAAGTCGGCTTCATCAAATAGAATATAGAAATATATAATAAATTAATATTATCAGAAATTAAGCAAATAATAAAGCAATTAAACTAATTAAGCAACCATGATACTTTGGCAAGAAAGATGGAATCAAACAAACTCGGCCTTAAATCACGTTAAAATTTCTTCAGTGATGTATAATAATAATTATGTTAAGATATTCAAATAATATGTACAATTTGTTTAATGAGATTTGATGTGTAGGCCTATGTATTAGATTTGAGAGAAAACAAAAACATTAATGAAGGGTGCTTTACACCGGGGAGGGGGTGGGGAGGGATAGAACAGCACCTGATTTTATCTTTTCGGTTTTCTCTCTTATCCTTTAAGACATTACGTTATTTCAATATTTATGTATAAAATACAAGTAATATTTTCTTCATTATTTTCAGATTTCTTTCAATGTTTGATGTATAATTGTATTATTTTGTTGAAATATTTTTTCAAATAATTTGTACAACTTGTTTAATGAAAATTGCATTTTATGTAGTTTATTTGAGAGAAAAAAAAATATCTTAAAAAAAAAAAAAAAAAGCTACAACCATCGGTGACATCTCCATATATATGTAATCTAGGAAGACAAGAAACTACACTCCATCGTCTCCGCGTAGGAGTTATCGGTCTTAATCAAGATCTATTAAGATTGGGTATTCATCCAACAGGTTTCTGTGACAGATGCCCTGAGGTAGAAACAGTCAGATATTACCTTATAGTATGTCTGAAATATATTATTGAGAGAGCAATGCTTCTATCAGGATTAAATGAATCTCGATCAGGGCAAATAAATGGAGTATTTAAAAAAAAAGAGACCCAGGAATACAAAAAAACTATACTACGTTTCGTTTCGAGAACGAAACTTTCAGTAAAGAATAGTTCAATTACCATTATTGTATGTGTATGTGTAGGTATGTGCATTAGGTATGTTTAAAATATTTTGTGTGAGTTAAAATTAAATTTCTAAAATAATTATTCCTATAATGCATATGCATGAATACGTATGTAAGTATATAGCTATGCCTATATCTCATTGAAGAATATTAAATAAAGATTTATTAATAGCTGTAAGCTGATTCAGCGGACCCAGGTTCGAGACTGAGTCACGTCTTTCGGATGGTGACGTTAAAGGTCGGTCTAAATAATCATATCTGATTGAAACACGTCTGTAAAAACCCAATTACACGCACACACACACACATTATACGCACAGGTATACACGAGCGCCCCCTCGCCCCTGCTTGAGTTACCTAGGCTCGAGCGAAAAATCGGCGCCACGCAGTGCGCCCACTGCAAAGTAAAGTCATTGGCGACAATAGTCAAATATGACCGATTGCCAATTAACATTAACAAAAGAAGAAGAAGAAGGCCCCGCCCCGTCCGCGTCCCCGCCCGCGTCTTTTTTTTTTGTAACCAAGCCAAATAACACGCTCCCCGCCCACCTCCCCCCACACGTTAACGCAGATTGTCATGAATTATTCATAAGCTGAGTTGTACGACCGAAGTGCGCAAGCGCGTGGACCATCCGAATCTGAAGGCATCATCGAATACTCGTAGACCATGAGCCTGTCCCGAAAAAGTCACTCCATTTTGATTTTACCCATAATTTTGTACCCCTTACTTCTTACTTAGACCATCTAAGTCATTGACAAAAAGGTTGTCAGCCTGAACGTAGCCGCCGGGTTTAGCCCCCAGAACGCCCAAAAGAGACCCCAAAGTCGGGTCGACTTCACTCCATCTCCCCAATGCATCAAACTTTGTCAGTAGGACAAATTTTCCATCGTCCCGGGTGTCACACGGCCCCTAAAAATTGGGGTAAATTTTTCCCCTTGAAGCCCAGGTACCAAATTTTGTCAGTAGGAAGAGCTATGGAACAAAAATATAAAAACTGACAAAATTGTCCATCGGGAAGGGGGTGTCAGGTCCCCAAGAAATGAAAACCCCAAAGTGCCCTTTGACAACGCTTTGCCCCCCCCCCCCAAAAAAAAAAACCCAACTCTATATCTAAAGAAATAAATTCTTACCTTCTATCAAGAAGGTAAGATTTTTTAATCTATCAAAGAGTGTTTTATTCCATTCATTTCAAACTTTCATAACATAATTTCTTCTTGTGATGCAATTTTGGCGTTAATTGGTATTTTAATTAATAAGAGAAAAATGTATTGCTTTCTCAAAAGTAGTTAAAAAAATATTGTCAGGATTATGTAAACACACCCATTGTCCCTCTGCACCTGTTTGACAATTAAGGCATGGTAGAAGAGCTTTTCAGGTATCTGTGGTCGGGATCCGCTTGCTATTCATAAGGACCTCTATTCATTTAACACACATTATGAATAGCGGACCTTATGAATAGTCATGAATAGTGATCCTTATGCATGGAGATCCTTATGAATAACGAGCTAATTTGTCTATTGTTTTGCTCTCTATTTAGAAGGGCCGCTATTTATACAAAACCGCTATTCATTTAGTCACGCGTTATGGATATCGGTCCTTCTGAATAGCTGTCCTTATGAGTCGCGAGGTTAACCCCCTGTGGTCATGGTGGTATGTGACTGCCAGGCTGAAATGTACTATTCATGTGTTAATTACACAGATACCAAGCAAGCTTCTCTATTATGCCTTGTCAGATCGACAATGGCTGTGTTTACATAATCCTGTTAATACTTTTTGCTACATTTGAGGAAGCAATAAATTTTTCAGAATTAATAATTTATTAATCAAAAGACAAATTAACACCAAAATTGCACCGCAAGAAGACTATTATACTCAGAATTAAGTTATAAAAGTTTAAATTGATTGAATAAAACACTTTTTAGGTATTATAGTCATAGGTAAGAAAATGTTGGGTTTTTTTCTTTACATACGGAGCATTTTTCTTTTTCTTTTTTTTTTTTTTTGGGGGGGGGGGGCAAAACGCTGTCGAAGGGCACTTTGGTGTTTTCATTTCAGGGGGTCATGGTATTGAAAAAAAATTCTATTGTCAGAGACTCGAAACAAGCAAGAGAAGCATTTATTTTTCACCTCTATCTCTATCTCATTCATCTCTACCGCCAATTGCTTGTGGACAGTGACCCGTGTTTGGCCCCCGGCGAGAAGTGTTTAAACCATATATGGGTTGAATGATTTGTTTGATTTGTGAATTCACAAAAGAATTTAATGTATAGAAATAAATGTATTAAAAAACATGCCTGGGGGTGTTTCATAAAGCTGTTCGTAAAGTTACGAATGACTTTACGAACGACTGGAACATGTTCTTGGGTGCTATACTAATCAGATTCTCAATCATTTAGCACAAGAACTGATAACCAGTCGTGCGTAAAGTCGTGCGTAACTTACGAACAGCTTTATGAAACACCCCCCAGGTAGACACAGCCTATTAGAGGTCCAATAAAATCAACCTGAACTTGAAGCGAACCGTGGAATTTAGAGGGGCCCATAGTTTATCGAATGCTGTATACTAAGCCGCGTGTACAGGGCTTATATTGACCTGCGTATTTTAAAGGCGGGGGATGGAAGACGCATCAAACCCAAACAGAGGGAATTTGAATACAATTCTGTGTTGAAACCAAGTGACGCACACCCACGTACACACTCTGTTGACATAGGATTTCATCAGCCAAATTGAGTTTTATTTCGCTCATTATTCATTTTCATTCTAACATGTCTAACTACAGTTCTTCTCATGCATGAAGAGCGAGGTTATGATTTCTTCATGATTATAATGATAATGCATCACAATAGGGGGGGGGGGGGCTGTCACATCCAAATATACAGATGTGGGATTTCATCGTGAATTTTGTCATTGCAGCAAATCGTAAATAAAAATATGAATTATGATTATAAGCATAACAAAATCATAAGATACAAGAGAAACTGATCCAATTTTGGTACATAATTATGTCCGTTACATCAAAGGCTTTTTCAAATATTAAAGCAGTTGTTTGTTTTTATTTCCGTAATCAATGACATAAATAATATACATAATATAAATCATGATTTACATACGGCGGATAGCCAATTTCAGCCTTATTAACAAAATACGGCTGTTCTTCCATGGGATCCTTGATAACAATGATATTTTCACATATTACAATTCTTGGAAAAAAGACTTACAAAGTCTTCTTGAAGAAATAAAATTATAAATGAAAACGACAAAGAAAACATAAGTTTTGAAACGGAACCGTTTCAAAACTTATGTTTTCTTTGTCGTTTTCATTTTTAAGTTACTATCGTGTCGTTCTTTTGGAAATAAAATTATATTGTACGAAACGAAACGAAACAAAAACAATGTATTGAACGTGCATCATATCATGTAAAAATACAATTATTTTCGATTATATCGTTCAGTACCTTGTATGGTTCTCTCTCCCTTATAAAACTTTGAATATTTGACAGATGAAAACTTCCTTGTGCACAGTTCTATTGAAAGCACTACGGGTATTTGATGGCAATTTGTTGTATAATGAAGGTCCTCTGTAATAAAATGTTCTTTTACAATTATTGGTTCTTAGTTTTGGGAGACTGAGGTTACCTATAGAACGAATAAAATAATGTCTGGTTCTATATAGGAATAGGGCGTTTGATATATAAAGGTACAAGATCATTTAACATTTTGAACATCATAATATATATGCATATGTTCTTCTTGACGGACACTCAGTCTCTTCCATATTAAAATGTCATGAATATGAGAAGTAGATGTATGGGAATATGGATTTATCTTTAATAGGATTCTACCTGTTCTGTTCTGAAGTTTTTGTAACAAATCTAAATATCTCTAAGGGGCAGACTGCCAAATTATATCTGCGAAGTCAAAATGGGGAAGAATAATAAAAGAATATGAATGGAGGTCCTCATGAATAGCGAGGTAATTTGTCCATATTGTTTGCTCGCTATTTAGAAGGACCACTATTTATACAAAACAGCTATTCATCATTAGTCACGTCTTATGGATAGCGGTCCTTCTGAATAGCGGTCCTTATGGCTAGTGAGGTTACCCCCTGTGGTCATGGTGGTATCTGACTGCCAGGCTGAAATGTACTATTCATGTGTTAATTACACAGATACCAAGCAAGCTTCTGTATTATGCATTGTCAGATCGACAATGGCTGTGTTTACATAATCCTGTTAATATTTTTTTGCTACTTTTGAGGAAGCAATAAATTTTTCACAATTAATAATTTATTAATCAAAAGACAAATTAACACCAAAATTGCACCGCAAGAAGACTATTATACTCAAAATTATGTTATGAAATTTTGAATTTAATTGAATTGAATAAAACACTTTTGAGTTACCATAGTCAGAAGGTAAGAAAATGTTTTTTTCTTCTTTACATACAGAGCATTTTTTTTTTGAAGGGCACTTTGGGGTTTTCATTTCAGGGGGTCATGGTATTGAAAAAATGTATATTGTCAGAGACCCGACAAAGGCAAGTGAAGGATTTATTTTTCACCTCTATCTCTATCTCATTCTTCTTTACCGCCAATTGATTGTTGACAGTGACCCGTTTTTGGCCCCATCGAGAAGCCAGTGTTTAAACCATAGACATATGGGTTGAAATTGGGCGCCAATCCTCACAGGAATTCTATTCAAGTGGGGGGGGGGGGGGGGGGGGGGCACACCTGGATGCAACAATGGGGTGTCCCCCCACTTGAATAGAATTCCTGTGAGGATTGGCGCCCATGGGTTGAATGATTTCTTTGGATTTGTGAATTCACAAAGATTTTAATGTATAGAAATAAATTTACAAAAAATCAAACATGCCTGGTTGACAAAGCGTATAGAGGTCCAATAAAATCAACTTGAAATTGAAGCAAACCCTGGAAAATAGAGGGCAAATAGTTTATCAAATGCTGCATACTAAGCCGTGTATGGGGCTTTATTCACCTGCGTATTTTAAAGGCGGGGGATGGAAGACTCATCAAGCCCAAACAGAGGGAATTTACTGTACAATAAAGGTCCTCTGTAATAGAATGTTCTTTTATACAGTTATTGGTTCTCGGTTTTGGGAGACTGAGATTACCTATAGAACGAAGAAAATACATGTCTGGTTTAATAGGAATAGGGCATGTGATATGTAAAGGTACAAGATCATTTACATTTTGAACATCAGAATATGCATATGTTCTTCTTGACATTCAATCTCTTCCATTTTAAAATATCATGAATATGAGTAGTAGAGGTATGGGAATATGAATTTTAAAATCTAAATTACTGTGCCTTGCTAACATCTGTCTCGTTCCAAATAATATACAGTTTTTGTACAATTTAATTTCAATTCCTTTTTATTCATCCGCTGGATTACTTTGGCGAGTTCGTCATTTAAAACTGTTTCGACTTTCGGATCTTTATCAGAAAAATATAAAACAGTATCATCTGCATATATAAATGAAATGAACATTTCTAAAATAAAGAAGGTAATCATTAGTAAATATTATAAAGAGAATTGGCCCGATCAAGCTCCCCTGGGGCAATCCTTTATTAACTGAGTATTCTTCTGAAAACACATTATTAGTTATAAAAGTTCTAATTTTCTTATTTGATGAATAACTTCTAAACCGGTTTAGAGATTTTCCAACTATACCCTGCCTTGACAGTTTAAATAAAAATATCTCATTGTTAACCATATCGCAAGCTTTTTCTAAATCTATTAATATCGCCCCGGGTATATTGCCCATTATCCAGGGCTTGGAGCCAGTCGCCAGTTACTTCCATCAATGCTGTTGTGGTTGAGTGCTTTGCCCTAAATCCGGATTGCTCTGGGACTAATACTTTATTTATGTCAATTTTTTTTTGCAATTCAACAATGGTTTATTTGTATTCGCAATGCATGTACAATACATTTCACACGAAGGGCAGCAGATCTGAATATTCCATGTATACACGAATAGTTGGCATAACAAATATAAAACTTGAATATCATTATTACATGTTGACACTTATTTAAAAACATGATAAATCAAATGGCAGCAATGATATACATTTACAGTAATAAAAACACAGTTACAGTTTTCATATTGAGATTGTACTGCATGTAGAACTGTATATAGAGAATTAAGAGAAGGCTGTATCATTGATGAGAAAAGACTAGCACATAATAATATAGTATTAAGTCGAATAAACTACAAATATGATATTGTCGAAAATTGAATGATTGTGTAAGAGAAGTATATATGAAAAGAAAAGACCAGAATCGATATTGCGAATCTAACAGGTATCCTTTCATGCGTGGTATACCAGATAAATTCAGTTATATCTGTTAAATACGGTAGTGGGATGTTTTTGAAACGTTTTGTTTTGCATTCAAATTTGTGATAAATAGGAACATGACGTAATGCTATTTTAATTTCTTTCTCTAAATTGGGTAAGTCGCACACTGTACACGCATTTGAATTTGAAGTGTAATTTTGTCCTAAAATGATCTTAAAAACTCGACGTTATACTCTTTCAAGATTACTTTTTTGTTCATGCGTAAGACTGCTATGAAACACTGGAGAACAATATCGGTCGTATATAACCTGTGTATATCAAAACTAAATCTTTCAAGGGTAAATTGAATTTCTTAAGCTTTCATAACATGTACAGTTTTCTATTGCACCTTTTCACTAGATTGTCAACATATAAATTGCTTTTCATATCAGACTGTACATTGACTCCAAGTATTTTAGCGCTCTGTACATTACACAACATAAAATTGTTTATAAAGAGAACCTCGGGCTGGGGAGGGTTTTAACAATAGTAACCTGTAGAGTAAAATACTGATTTAATGACATATTGTTTAACTGAGACCAATACTGAATAAAATTGAGTATAGATTATAATTGTGAAACATCCATTGCTTTACGACATTGTACTAAAGTAAGGTCATGAACATATTTAAAATGAGGTAAATGAGATTGCTTGCATAAATCATTAACCATAATCAGAAAAAGAATTGACCCAAGGCGTGTACCTTTGGAAACACCAGCATGAGTAACTTTAGAGTCAGATAAACTTCCATTATATTTTGTATTTTGTTTACAATATTCTAACAAATTTGCAATCCAATCTATTATCCAGGGTCTTACATTCATACGAATCATTTTAAGAATAAGAATATCATGATCTAAGCGGTCAAAAGATTTTAAAAAATCTGTACAGACAACAGTTGAGACAGACCTATGTTTTTCTGCGTTTCGATAAAGATTATGTAAAAGACTAACACGATAATGTGTAGTAGACAATCCAGGTCTATTTTCAAACTGATGAATATCAATATGTTTTTCAATATCTTCTAATAACCATTTAGGCATGAAAGATTCAGCTCCCTTAGAAAAGTATGAAGTCAAAGCAATAGGACGTAAATTATGAATACATGGTGTATGAGATTTCGGAATTGGGGTACAATACACTTCCCAACAACCAACCTCTATGCTTTCACACTCAGAGGGTAAAAAAAGCTGGCAATAATTTCCTGTCCATAGGAGAAAGATCAGAGGCGATAGATACAAAAAGTTATTGATTGCATTAGCTGCTTCTTTAAAATATTGAGGGTTTTGTGAATCGATACCCGGAATAGTTAGAGAATCATGATTATCATGATTATCATGAATTTATTTAGCTGATTTAGGATAATTTTTCAAGGACTTTTGAGATACAGGGAAGTAGGGAAATTGGTCTCTAGTTATCAGGATTTGATTTGTCACATTTTTTATGTAAAGGAATTATTTTGGCTTCCATTATTATTAATGAAGTATGTTATAGATCCAATTAATTCGTTTGCACATGTTTTTTAATTAAAAGTCGATATACCATCAACGCCAATGAACAAGTTATCAACATTATAAGTATTAACAGAATAATTTACAATGTCTTTCACTCAATTCATTGATCATATCTTTCGCTTTCATTTGCAAAATGAAAGTTAAATTTATTAGCAACACTTAGAGTGTCATTAGTTGAAATGGGGATAGTTGATGAAGGCTTTCATTTGTAATAAGTGATTTAAAAACGTTCCAAGATTGATTTCTGCCTGGACTTCACGTAATTTTCAGCATGATATTTCTTTTTAAACTTTCGATTTTCTGATGTAATTTTATTTGTAAAGGGTCTATATTCTTTCCAAAACTTTTCATCTTTTTTTCGAACTAGCTTTCTTTTTCATTTTATCTCTATCCTTCATTAATTCAAAAAGTGATTCATTCAGCTAGGGGGATTGTTTGGTTTCTTATTCTTTTAGTTTTATAAGGCATTAATTTATAACATTAAGCAAACGTTCTTTCCATTTATTCGCTGCTTCGTCAATATTTTTAAATGCCCCAATTTAACTCCAAGGTTGATTTTGAATATTGGACTTGAAAGCTTCAATATCTATAAATGTACGCTTTCTAAAAGTCACATATTTTTCATTCGTAATATTAAGACGATTGGATTTCCATACAATGAAACTCATTGAGTGATCACTTAGGCCATTGTGAATGACACACTTGATTTTATCTATAGAATTAGTTACCATGTGATCTATTAAAGTTGATGAACCGTTTACGATTCGATTGCATTTTGTAGTATTTATTTGATCCATGGAATAAATACTATAAGTTTTCCCGGTCAATTTCATAATTTTGTCATTCAAGTTCATATTCCGAGCATTCAATGTCACGCATTTCACACCCGCAGCACTGAATCGGCTTTCAAATTCAAAATCCGGTCGTTCAGATTCACTATCCAAGCAATCAATTGTTCATTTGCATCATTCAAGAATACAACAAGAATAACAACACGTCCCCTCGACTATTGGGAACCGTACAACCAATCAGCGCACGCAGCCCGTCCGTGCCTGCAAATCTGAAATGCGCGCTTGGTCTCCATTTGCTGAACAATCCAGCTTGCGCACAAAGCTATGCCGACGATCAATTCTCAATTATGTCCCGGGCCAGAAGCGCAGCGCATTTACGCTTTCTGGAAGCCGCCTACATTCAATCGCACGAATCCCTTCAGTGCAGACAAAAGGAGTTCGTCCAAGCTTCGCGATTGTTCTGCAATTACGGCGTCCGGGTTGCGTCCGGGTTCATCGAGTATAATATAGTTGATTTCAAGTAATTTGTTATATACCTGCGTGATAACCTGATGAGTGCAGGTCGAAAAGCTTCGTTATCATGTCTCTTTTTCGTGCCATATTCAAATATATTTCAATAAAAATAAAACAAATCCAAAACAAATATAACTTGTATTGTCAAAAAAGTGCAAAATGATTGGATGACTGAGAGTTGAAGATATCATGAGCAAGTGAAGCGGGGTACAAAATATTCATATCTTTCTTGCATGCTGAAAGACACTGGTGGCACATTCATTATACATGTATATCGTTTCCGGGTATAATCTGAATATTTTATATATAAAAACTGCGAGGGGAGCCAGAATATTCAAAGTCTCAAAATTAGAAAGGCTGTACCCCTTACTTATACGTCGTTAGATAGCGCTCGCTTTAATAACGCAAAAGAAGTAAGAAAGGATGGGGGCAAGATTATAATGCAATCAGCTAATAAGACATGCAATAAAACCCTTATCACTACTTGGCAAAGAATACGTATTTTTATTCATCATTAGTAGTATTATCAGCAATTTCAGCAACTCCAAGGGGCTTTATAGCTGGCCAAGAATATACACATGGTGCCTTTTCTTTATCGTTATAATTATTGTACATGAAAACTATTTTTTCTTAATTAAAGAGAAAATTTATTGAGAAAAAAAAAATCAAATTTGAGTCGAAATTGAATTGGATCCGCCACTGTGGGTATACTGCAAGCTCTGAATGTCTAGTCTGTCCTTTTTCAATTACCCCAAAAGTGCCCCTTTTATTTCTGAAAAATGCACCATTTTAAAAATGTGATTGCCCCTCTCTTCTCTCTGATAAGTGTCATTTTTACTTCTGATAAGTGTCCCTTTTCAGGGTCGTCGCTGGAACTTTGTGAATGGGGGGGGGGGGGGGGTGATATCCCAATTTGCCGACAATATTTTAGGGTGTGAAACCAAATTTGCCGACAAGAATACTGGAGCCTAATCTCCCCCTTCCACACATAATGATAAAAGAAAATTTAAAACGTAGAGATCTTGATCATACGGGCCCATTTTGAGGTTTCAAACCTTGGCAATTAGCCTTGGCCTTGAGGGTTTGGGCCTTGACTGCAACACCAGCCAGTACACACAACTGCTAATTGGGGAAGCTGAAACAGTATCCAGAGCCGCGTAAAATAAAAACAATGAACATGAAGAAGATAAAGCTCGATAATGAATTGATTAGACTGTAGGGGGAATACCAATGTCACTGGTCCCTTTTTCGCTTTGTGTTCATCTTGATATAAAACAGCTATCAAGGGCAATATATTGAAAATAAACATATGAAAAACAAATCTGAAATTATTTTTTTAAATTAACACAGTACAGAATCTTCTATCCTAGAAATCACTCGGATATGAAGTGAATGATAACGGAGGATTCTCTAATCCTTCTTGGTCAATCAAATCACAATAAGTGTTCATAGAACTGTCTACCAAGCTCCTGTCTTTCTGCAAGTACGGATCAAAAGTTCTATTTCTTTTTGGTCTGTGGAATAGGCCCTCCGAATTCGTAAGCACACATGCTAGCCGTTCTTCATCTACGTCGACAGACAGGTATTCAAGGATTCGTCGCAGTTCGTTTGCAGGTTGCTCTTTAAGTTGCTCGTAATACACGATCAACATCGACTTGCAGGTGTTCCCCGGGTGATGACAGTGGGTGATGTAATCTTGATAGAGCTTGATCCAAGAGCTAGCCATTTTTTTGACAAATTTACTCCACCCTGTAGGGAAGAATAGGTGTGGAATGTTTAGTTATGATTGTTTGAGGGATATTTACTGATTTGGGAAAATCTGAGGATGTACTCCCCTGCTTGCCAGCCCTGGTAATTGGCATTGGCTCATGTTCTATCATTCTTTTTGAATGCATATCATCGCACAATGGGAATCTTGTGTATCTTTCCCTAAGCCGAACTACGCGTTCGCAAGTGATACTAACGTTTTCATGGATTTACTAAAAATCTGGCACAAATGGATTTTTACATACCATTTTCTAAACAATGTTGCTCTGTACTGTATACGGTCACACCGCCAGACCGACGCCACACCGACTCCAAACCGACAGACTCTTGGCCATAATTGGCGGCAATGTAATATTTTGTTCGGTCTGGCGTCGGTCTCGTTGGTGTGACTCTCTATCTGAAAGAGTTATTGAATGCGTATACCCCTCAGCGATCTTTGAGATCATCTGGTCAAAATTTATTGGACGTTCCAAGAACATGGGTTCAATATGGGGATAGATCTTTTTCAGTTGCAGCACCAGTTCTGTGGAATGATTTGCCTCTTAAACTAAAATCTATTGATACATTGGAGTCTTTTAAAAAGCAACTTAAAACATACTTATTTTCTCAAGCTTTTGGCAATTAATGATTATTTTGACTTTCTTTTGTTCCTTTTTCTCTTTTTTCTCGTATCTCACAACGCCTCGGAATAGTTTACTAGATTGATGGCGCTTTACAAATGCTTGTTTATTATTATTATTATTACTGTGGTATAAAGCATGTATGGATTAATACCAATTATTATTAACGCATATTACTTCTACTTTATGAAAAACAAAGTATCATATTCCTACATCTCATTGTTTGTTCACAATAAGCATTTGTTTTCGAGTTTCGTTCTTTTTTTCTGGGATCGGCTGCATATCTCTGCCTTGAAACTACTCTCAAAATTATTCTCTGCCAGGAGTCTTGAAGTAATTTACTTTTATAATTAAAACCTCTACTGGAAATAAAGAAATATTGCTAAAGTATCGGCAAATCATTGATAAAAATTTGGCCTTATCATCACATAACATTTAAACAACAAATCCATTAACATACGATACATTTTTCATGTCTGTAATAATTTCAATAAGATGGGCGTTTGTAAACATAATTTATAAAAAATGTGTTCTCATGTTTCTGTGCTCCATTGCCTTTTTAAAGGCTTTTGATAAACGGTCGGGTAAGTCGCGTGATTGTCGCGTTAATTTTGCAGTTAAAAAATGAGAGGGAAATATTATGCTAACTTTAAAACTGTCAAAAAGGGGGGAATTTTCCATGGCAGAGAACATCTTCTACTCCTGATCCTAGGCACGAGCTCCGCGCATGCTGTGCTGTCGTACACGTCGTACACGGACGTATAATCATGGAGCTACATGTAGCTTCATGGTATAATAGAGCGCAGCATGCAGATTTATACAGCGCATGCACGTGTTATTCGTTCGCACACGTACAAGAGACAAGATTTTCTAATCTCCCCCCCCCCCCCCCCCAGCTCTCTCTCTCTCTCCCTTCCTCTTTCCACCGGCATCTTCCCCTCTATTTCTCTATCTTTATTTTACCTCCTCTCTGTCTATAAATTCTACTCGGGCTCTCACTGTGATTTACATTTCACCGTCTTCTTATCCCCATTTCCCTCTGTTAATATTTTGCTTTGACTTTGGCTCTCTATATTTCACATCTCTGTATCTGTAATTTCTACTTTACATAAATCTTTCTGCTTTTTTCTCTTTCACTAGCTGCTATGCGGTGCCTGATTTAACACCATAATCTCTTCTTTCAATCTCCTGAATATAGGATATAGGGCCTAGGGTCCTATAATATTTATCAAAAACTCAATTGACATGAATGGGGAAAATGCCCCCATACCGTTGGAAACATGTTGTTCTATATTGCCTCAAATATATTATTTATTCCCTTCCGACATGCTAAACCGATCTGTAGACATCACCGGGGGGGGGGGGGGGGGGGGGTGTAGGAGATCACGTCATTTAGGAATATCGGGAATCACGCCGGTCGTCTTGAGGGTGTACAGAAGGAGCTCCCCCTCCAACCAAAAGGGGGCCGTAATCCCCCCCCCCCGAAAAGGAAATGGCATTAAATCTATTTTTCTAATTTTTCATCCTTATAATAAGGGGACCGCTAATTATGCATGCTATGTTTAATTTCTCTGAAACCACAGAAACAAGACAAGGTCACATCGCTCCCTCTATATGCATATGGATTATTATACTACTTGAACATAATTATATCCACGCATGCTCTATATGAGAATCCCGCCCGGGTGTAAAGGAGATCGTGTGTCATCCACAGGCCACAGGGCCGATGTAACCCCAATAAATATCTTTATTATGTCATTCGTAATTCAGTATTTTAGGCTTCATCAAGATGAAGAATGTATTTTCTTCGAAACTCATGCAAGATTTGGATGAATGACATATACTCACATGTTGTAAATACTTCTTGGTAAAAAATGACACTTTACCCGATTTTTTTTATGCCCAAGTCCACCCTAACAAAAAGTTGATTTGAATAAATAGAGAAAAATCCAACAAGCATAACATTTAAAATTTCATCAAAATAGGATGTAAAATAAGAAAGTTATGGTATTTTAAAGTTTCGCTTAATTTCGCAAAACAGTTATATGCACATCCTGCTCAGTATGCAAATGAGGGGACCAGTGACATCACCCACTCACTATTTCTTTTATATTTTATTACATGAAATACGAAATATTTTAATCTTTCCTTGTTATAATGTGAAACAAGGTTTGATTCCTCGCTGAACATGGGTAATTGCCATTGTTGCAACCTATACACAATTCAATGAGAGCTTCCTAATTGTGAAATCTGCAGAAATTAAAATATTCTATATTTCACATAATAAAATACAAAAGAAATAGTGAGTGGGTGACGTCACTGGTTCCCTCATTTGCATACTGAGCAGGATGTACATATAACTGTTTTGCGAAATTAAGTGAAACTTTAAAATACCATAACTTTCTTATTTTACATCCTATTTTGATGAAATTTTCAGTGTTATGCTTGTTGGATTTTTCTCTATTTTATTCAAATCAACTTTTTGTTAGGGTGGACTTGGCCTTTAATCACTTGAATATATTGTGACAAATATACCTTGATGATTAATCATAGACGTAGCTGACGCCTTTTACCCGAATATCGTGTTTTTACAAACGAGCAAAGACTTGGCCAACTTTTCCTTTTTTTCTTTCCTTCTTTTCTTTCTGTTTTGTTTTCCTTTCCTTTCCCTTTTCTTTTCTCTTTCTCCTTTTCATTTCCTCTTTCCTCTTCCCTCTCCCTCTCCCCTCCTTTTTTTGCCGACAGAGGTCGCTGGTGGCAGCAACAGCAGCAGCAGGAGTAGTAGTAGTAAAAGTGGTGGTAATAATAGAATTATTGGTAGTATAGCAGAAGCAATGGCAATAATCGGATAATGTATTAGAATGCGTGTACAACGACTAACCTGGGGTTTTTAAATTTTCTTCAGGGGCATGTCCCGTCTTACCAGCTTTCCGCCTATTGTACTCGGCGAACATTGCTCGGTATGGACTGCGTACGAGTAAAATAGCACCGACTATTTTATCTGTGAACCTGTGTGTCTTGATTGTCAGAGCCCTGCCTGACATAGCTCGTTCCTTTTCGCCTATAAAACCTGCGGTGATTTGATAAAAGAATGTACGGAATTATAGGGAATACACTTACAGAACTTCAATGCCTTCTTCAAAGCCAATCGCGAGTCCTCTTGTGACAGAATTGCATTTCAAATGAAACGTGTTATTTTTTTAAAAATCATCCAGTGGAGGGGTTGTTTCGATCTGAAAATCGGTGACAAAAACATGTAGAAATTCACATTAAATGCATTAACTGCACAGTAGTCGACTCGACACTATAATGCAAAACATTTGATACAGTGGATCATGATATTCGCTTATGTAAATCAAAGGTCATTGCATGTTCTGACCACAGTGTTCAGTGGTTTAAATCGTATTTGTCCAACCGAGAACAGTCATGTTTGTTTTAGCACATTGCATACGGGAGCCGGATGGTTCATGTATTAAGCCCAACGGGTAAAGGGCAACATCTATTTCCTTAGAGTAGAATTTGAAATATAGATTTTCTTCATATATCATCGGAAAGCTTAAAACCCCGAGAATAAAATGATTCTATAATGAAGCATTGACACAAAAGTGGTAAGGTGAAATAAGCACAGTGGAGTTACTTGTAGTACTTTTGGAAAGGAACAATGGGGAAGGGCCGCCAATGAAAATGGTCTGTCTACTATGACGTATCCGTATGGACGCACTGGTCTCTACTGGATATGCATTAGCATTCACGCAGTAGTCGTGAACATGCTTCTGCAACAAAATACATGGCTCGTAAACTTCGTATTTACAATGTTTTATGCGTTTTCGCAATTTCGCTTGCATACAATAAAGCCTAAACGACGGGTTGCTGGGTTTCTTTTTTTCTCACCCGTAATTATCTAATTGTCTGTACCAAAATTTAGGGCGGACACATACAAACGCAGCCCTTTGGTTTCGGGAATTAGAGTATGTTAACCAACTTGAAAGTTCTGTCAAGAAATCACCGACCACTGAACAGTTTCAAACATAACTTAAAAGTTCTACTATCTGCAGAAAACGTTTAGAAGTGAATATAGTTTATATTGATTAACGGGTGTTTGCTGGCAAAATTATCTCTATGAAATTTACTTGTTTATTCACAAACTTTTTGATGACATGAAGCTTTTGAAACTGAATGAATGACACCACTCATTATAGTTATAGGTGCTTTCATTGGTATTTATGCTGTACATACTCAATTATCATGCTGTATAATGAAAGTTCAACGCGTATTGTTTGAGTAACAATACTATCTTTTAATATATTCTGTGTAAACATGTACATATCATTTTTGGTATCCCAAGTGGGGATTTACATTGATCCAAGATCATCTCTTTACATTGTTTATGAGCTTTCATAATATTATTACATTTTCAGGGGATGTGAAAAGTATTTAATGACCTATCATCTCATAAAAAATACAATTACCTAATATATATTATATCAATGATTTTAGAAATATGCACCAAAACTTGAATACGTTTTTGAAAATTTCCGTTTATTACGAGGATATCAGATAATATGTATAGATATTTAAATACCTTCTGTATTTTGTTTTCGTGCTGTAATGAGTTTATAATGTTACTTAATATCTCTGTTATCACACAGGGCCTCATGGAAGACCACTACTATTAGTGACAATGTGCTACACTGTATACATATCATAAATAAATACATTGTAAATAAATAAATAAATAGATATAGAGTTCTGCGTATTAACTCTGTGATTTGATCTCAGAAAAGTTCTTTTCGTTGATTTTTGTTGCTGTTGTTGGTTTGGATTTTTTTTGGGGGGGGGGGGGGTGGGATTTGTGATCCCATGTGGTGTCCGGACAGTTTCAGTTTTGTTGCCACAAAACCAACTTTGGTCAATTGGCATAATTTGCATATTATATCCAAATGTGCTTTCTTCTTGTATCCAATTTAGGCACATTTTGCTCTTGGCCAATATATTCTGGGAAATTTCGTTCAAAATCGAGGGAAGACAATGCCGAATCTGAACATTTTCTCCGGAGGGGATGGCCATTTTATTTCCTGTCAGTAACAGAATCTTGTTTTAATCAATTTTGTCACAGTATCATAACAAATCTGTTCGCAATTGAAACTTTAATAAGCATAGGCGATCCAAAGAGTATGCATGGCCCACTCCTTGATAATATCGTTGAAGATAAAACAAAAACCCTGTCTCATAAACTTAACCCCTGTTCTGCATCTTTCCCCTTACATCATTGTATCACATTCCCATCAAAAGTGATGCAATATAACATCAATATAAATTTAGCTTCTTACGATTCAAAATCTCAGAATTTACTGTAAAAATTATATTCATTACCCACCTCATACTCTTTATTGGGTTCACGAACTCTACGTTCGAAAGTGCTATTTTAATGCTAACCAATGTTCCGTCCCTCTACAGTCATTTTAATATATGTATGACAAAAATGATTTTTTTTATTTTTTTAATTTCGAAGGTAATGTCATGATGGGACATTTGTCGGGGTGTGACCCCTAAGAAAATTATTCTAATGTAGGGGCAGCGATAAGGGGGGGGGGGAACACTTTGGAAATTTTGAAGACTAACAAAGAAAGTAGGCCCTATAGCAGATAATGAGTAAAGGCCAATCTGAAATTCTACTGTTCTTGATCCGTTGCCATGGTAATAGCCCTTGTGGTCACGCCCACTTTTAAATGGACAAATTCACGTTGGGTAAAAAAACGTTGAAATATTGGTAATTTTCAGAACCTATTATTTTGAGTAAATCACAATTTTATGTTTCATTACGCCATACATGAGGGTGTAATATCCAACTTTCAATCTTATATAAATCAGGTTTATAACGTCAAAGAATTTTAAAAATCATGATTTTTGACATTCTTTGAGCCCAAACTTTGAGCCCAAAATGGCATTTTTAGGCAAAAATGCGCGTGGCATCCGCCCGAAACTTATTCCGCAGTATTTTTGCAAGAGTTTTAGCATGGATACCGAGCATTACCCAAAAATGCCGTCGAATCTTTTTCTAGAACATTTTTTTATGTTTGGCTGGCCTACTATCATATCTATGGAAAGACTGGACCAGAATAAAAAGTAAAATATTGAGGAGCCTGAAGAAAAGCTACGCTTGTAAGCTTTAGGTTCCAAATACTATTACGATTTATAATAGTCTTTAAAATAGTGGGAAACGAGCAATTTATGCAATGTGAGTATATACATATAATTATTGTGTCACAGTAATCAAAATCGCATTCAAAGAAATATATTTGATGGTTTGTCACTTTCATTATACAACAACAATATAAAAATTCACATTTTTAGGGTGAATAAGCATTTCCTGTACGCGGTGGCAATTTCTGAAACATATACCGAAGTGCTGACGTGATTTATAGCATTATGCTCAAGTTTTACCGATGGCTTAACGCAACGCACTACATAAGAAAAGACAAGTAACACAGCAACCACGTATATGTACCAATGCAACGTGATTATGATGTCAGCATTTCGGTATAATAAATCGAAAAATTTTATCAATATGCTGAAAAAAGCCATCTCCCAGAACTTAAGTATAATCATTTTCTTTTCTAGGGAGGACACACTGAATTTTAGAAGATATCTCAGAGGAAAGAAGAGGAATAAAAGCTCTTATACTGTGCATGAGATTATAAAGAAAAGTAACCTTATCGTCTAAGTAGATATAATGAAGGATTTCAAAAGTTACCCTAATTTCCTATAGTTGATTTTTAAAAAAGGGGGAAAAAGAAGGAAAATACTGGTTTCTGAAATTGCCTTCCTCGGGCGAGATTGTCGCCTATGATGTTTACATGAATTTTTCGTACACAATTTGACTATATTTAACCCTTGAACCAGGGCACGGTCGCGGATTCCAATGGATAATATAATACATTGACAAGAATGGAATGGTCAACAAGTATCGAATGCTGCAGACAGGTCCAATAACACAACTGCCGTTATTCTACCAACATCCATCTCTGTGAGGATGTCGTTATAATAACAACAATAACGTCTAATGTTCAGAAAAAGGTTTGCGGTACAACGATGTGAGTTGGAATAACGTCTAATGTTATTTGGGTGTATTAGATTTACAATTATATAATTTCTTTGCTATTATATATAAGTCATATTAACGCAGAATCTCAGACTTTCAAAGTAATTTCTGTTTGAAAACTTACAAAAATGAAATGAAAATGAACATTGAATAACAGCTGCCGAGGCAACTAAAAGGAACATAAATTTATCAATATTGTTCTTAAACATGCGGAAATCTTTCTGAACAGTCTCCAAGTTTCATTGAATAAGGATTATGAAAAAAAACGTTACAGCCTAGAAGGTAACATTTTGTGCGCTCAATGTGTTAACAAATATTTAAAATCTCAAATTTCAACAAAGCGAAGATTTTCATAACGATTTACAGGGTACTCTGTTGATAATTGATATGTCTATCAACATACATCAAAAAGATGTATACGGTGATATCATTCTATATGAATATTGTATCGAATCCATATCAAAACTGAAGTTTAAAAACGAATCGATTTCACCCCTAATATCATAACCGTCTCAAAACCACTTAGGTTTGTATTAAAGTTGACGGTTGCCATGGCAGTGAGTAAGTGAGATGCATACGTTTGGCTAGTACCAAAATATGATTCTTAATACAATGACCAATGGTGTGTTGCAAGAAAGTTGCAATCAATTGCAAATTGTAAAGCAAATTAGAACAACCATTCTGAATGGTTCAGGGTCTGCCCATTCAAGAAGATGCGCTTGCAACAATGATTTTGATTGGTCAGTACCGATCAGTTGCAACTTGCAATCAATCGCAACTTTCTTGCAACACCCCATAAGTTTCAATGAAATCTAATAGTTACATAAAGTTACGAATTAAGATGTCATAAAGGTACAGTAGGACCCCTAACAAACTAAATGTAAGTTTTCGTCACCTTGGCGCCAGGATGATTTTGTTCTTCTCCAGTTAACATCTTCAATATCATGAAGTACCATTAAAAAGAAAGTTTTAAAAAAAAGAGTCATCTAAATCATATCACAATACGTTAATGAAGCAAAATATAAGGTATAGTTCTTAACGAATTTTAGTAACATCTAGAGTTTGATATCGGCTGCACGATTTTCATATAAATGAAATACAATTCAGAAAGACAAATCATATAGTGCTTGGGCCGTACATGAAAACCACAAAACAGACAATAAAGTAATATTCAAATATTGTTCATACAGTATTTAATATACTCTTTTATAAATGGCAATCCCATTGTTGTCATTGATCACATCTGAAGACATCAAAAAGTGCATAACATCTGATTAAAAATCATGTAAAAACATTTCTGTTTAATTCTTAATTAATTTCTACATGCGCCTTGAGCACTCCACAGAGTGGATTTGGCGCTATATAAGTTACATCTATTATTATTATTATTATTATTATAATTATCAACACTTTGTTCACATGAAATATTCAGTGTTGCAAGTTCAAGGTTCAAATCATAGTGTCTAAAGCTTACCATCACAGTACATTGAAGCCACTGAGGTTACTACACTGGAATTTTAAAAATCACCTATCATCAGAGTGGTAGATTGTATTATTCTTAAATTTGTTGAATACCTCAAGAGTTATGCATCATATATTCACAGAAATATCTCCTCTCAGCATATTTCATTCAACATGAGCAAGCTAATATTGGTTGTTTCAGTTAGAAAGAATAATTCTAGGCACAATTAGTGAGATAATCGGCTAAACAAATAAAGATTTTGAAACAATCATAGATATAAAGATAAACAATGATAATCACACCTGATCTTATTTGGGTGTATTAAATTTACAAGCAATACCATAACTGCCTGGTTATTATATCTAACTCATATTTACACTGAATTCTATACGTTCAAAGATATATCTGTTTTGAAGAGAAAAAAATCATTAAAAATTCTATTTACATAAATGACGAGTACCATGGCAACGAAAATTGATACAAATATATTTTTGTTGGTTTAAATTATGGAGAATAGCATTCTGATCAGAATGTACAAGTTTCGTTGAATTAGGATTACGAGATATTAGGTTATGGTCTATAAGGTAACTGTTTATATGTGTTATATGTGTTGATAGATGGCGAAAAATCTCAAATTTTCCCAAAACGGAGGTTTAATGCTTTGCAGGGTACTCTACTGATAAGCAATTAAGGTGACCATTGCAATATCAAATGGTGTTTATGTACAACAAAGGGATGTACGATATCTTTCTTCTGTCTAAATATTGTATCAAACCCATATTAAAACTAAAGTTTAAAAACCGAATCAATTTTCACCCTAAAATATCAAAAACTTCTCCAAGCCATATGTTGGTTTGTATTCAAATATACGGTTGCCATGGCAACGGTCAGCAAGGTATATACGTTTGATTGGTATAAAATTGTGCGGAATATAAATTTAAATATAACGACCAAGTTTCAATGAAATCTAATAATCATACAACAAAGTACTGGGGAAGATGTCAAAAGGGTACAATGTGACCCCGTAATAAAATGAATACAATCCTATTTTCATCACATTTGACATCATCCTGATTTTCACAATGAGAGGCCACTTTTTTCTTGTTAACATCTTGAATATCTTAAAGTACACAATAAAGAAGATAAACAAGGTTGGTTTCTTTTTGTCCCGGGGGGGGGGGGGGGGGGGGTTGGTGAACGGACAGCCCCTCTTAGATACCCTACTATTATAAGTAGCCCTATCTCAATGCTTCGCAGCCCTTCAATTTATTTTGCTCACTACGCCACTGTTCGTGGTCCGTCGATTTCGCGAATCCTCTGAAAAGTGAGAAGGCCCACAAGACTGGAATTTCGGTCTCGTGGGCTGTTTGCCGTTAGAGGTAAGGGGTGTTAAAAGTACCTTAAATGGTGTTACCTTTTAAGTACATGTATGTATGAATATTCATATCATGCTGGATCGTACAGGTGGTCACATAGACTTTGCTCGTGTAACACTGTCCTGCCTTTACAATTTGTTCTTCTCCTTCTCCTTCTTTTTTTTTCTTCTTCTTCTCCTGCTTTTTCTTCCTTTTATCCATGTTTTTTTTTCCTTTTCTTTTTGTTTTCTTGTTTCTTCTCTTTCTTCTTCTTCTCTTTCATCTTTTTCGTTTCTTTTCTCCCCATTCTGAGCTTCGCTCTCCTTGTACGTTTTATAAATCTGATACTTCTCATCCGTCTCGCCTTTTTATTGCATCCCATGCAATCAGAATTAATTACTCTATAAGGGAACTTAATCATTTACAAGCAATGCATTTTATTTACGCTCCCCACATTTCACATTTTGACCTCTTTTTGCCAGTCGTTCATACATCTCTCAAACTTTTTACCTATTTACTGTACATCGCACTTGATATGAGTTCTTTACCTCCATGTTTTGAAATTGACATATATGCTTGTAGAATCGCTTCTGAAAAATTTGTTTTGATTTAAATGTTGAATGTGGAACAAATAAACTTCAAATAAACTTCAAACTTTACCTTTTTTAATGAGTATGTGGCTGTTGTACACACTTCCCGTGGCATAACCAGTTGCTGTCTCTATGAGATGTCTAACCCACGTATTGCCCGATCCGGGAAAACTTGCAAGAGCTATAGGCGGGAACGTGTCTGATGGCATCAGTCGTGTATCATTACAGAAAACTAGTCCTGCATATTTAGGCGGAGACACTAAATAAAACAAAGAAATGGTGAAATAATGAAATCCTCCTACACCCAAACTTATCTAGGTAACCGTACAATCGAGGGAGCGAAGCAACCGAGCGGTGAAAAGTGCAATCTTTTAATAAGGTGTGATATTTGCCTGCACGAATTTCTACGCTGCAGGGTTAACATGAAATCGTTCTGACAATCTTACCAAACATTGAAACATTGCTTCATTAACTATGATTACAACAGTAAAATAATGTGGAAATTTTAAATAAATCTTTTAGACGCTGTAACAGAAACAGAAAATAATAAATGTCTTTAGAACAGCAAATAGTGTGGAAATTTGACGTTTTGGGAAGTGGGGAAAAACCTCTTGGCCGGGTACCAACTACCTTTTTAAACATTTTGCGAGCGAGCCTATATATATACATATATTAGCTCAAAAGAAACATAATGGAAAGTCGACGAGAAAAAAAATGCGAGAGCGAGAGCGAAAAAGCGGGGAAGTGAGAGGAAAAGGCCTAAAAAGGCGCTACAAGCCGTTATCTGGCTCTCAATATTTGCTAAAACGTTTTCGCGGGAAGGGGGGGGGGGGGAACTCTCCTCTCCCTGCCCACCCCAGGTACCATAGGTGACGATTCCGGGGGGATTGGGGTATAAATTTAAAAAAAAATTGAGGTGGCCTATATTATCACCCCCATACTTTGGGATAGAATACTAGTACATTATACTTTAAACTAATAATTAATCTTTAATAATTAGAAGTATTGGAAATAAGAAATGCCATAATTTCAATGCGAAAATATCGAAGAAAATTCGTTCGCTCGCATTGTTATTCTCAAATATTAAGGCGCTCTGTCCTTTGGCGTAGATCCGTGCATTTCTTCTTCTCATTAAAAAACCTTTTTGGATGCTCTAAAATGCAAGTTTTATAGACAGATTTTTGAAATCTTCCCTGATGTAGGAGACCTCCGCTCGGTCTCTTCGATCAGTGATGTATCTAGGGGCAGGGGGAGTAAAAAACGCAAAGGAAAGAAAGAAAAATAGGAGGACATTAAGAAATATCATAATCGCGCGGATTGAGCATTATGATCATCAAGTGATCATCAAGTGTATTCGGCGCCTTATAAATTTTATATATTATATATTATAATCTTTACGGATCACGCGCCCCCAAATCCGCAGGGTAAACGCACTAGAAATCTAGTTTTTGAAGGTTTGAAATGCGAAAAATTTCCAAAGCTCGGTCGATTTGCTCCCTCGCATAATTATTTTCTTTCAGGATCTCGTAATTTCGCTCCCCCAGTATGTAGTTCTTAAATAGCTTAAAGGGTTCAAAAGTTTGAAAAAATAAAAATGTAATTGCTTTGCTCGCTATATACATGTATAAGTTTCATATGACTCCTGCTAAATATTGCGCTCCCAATATAGGATAGAGTGTATAAAACACCATTTGCAAAGACTTTTGAAAGAAATGTCAACTTCAGGTCGCCTAGCTGAATTTCTCGACTCTTTCTCAAGCCTGTGGGGTTTTCGTTAGTCCTGCTCCCGATTGTAGAAATAAGTGAATAGAAAACCGTAAATCAATGTATAAACTTCGAGCTTCTCTACCTCTCATTGCGTCCAAAGTATTGAAAAGCACTTCCGGCGTCGAACTTAACATTCCACCTAAAAAAGAATTTGCTAAAACGTCAGAGATTTCACGCTTCGCGCAGGAAAAGGGAAACTCCCCTCCCTGGACACACCCCTGTTACCGTACAGTGCAGTATTACGTCCAAATTACTGAAAAGCAGTCGGGGCGTCGAACTATATCTTTCCGCCTAAATAAATGTTTGCTACCAGCCGTTTATCTTTCTCTCATATTTGCTAAAACATCAGAACTTTCGAGCAGGCAGGGGGAACTGCCCCTCCCTACACCAACCCCTGTACAATACAGTGCAATATTGCGTCCAAATAACTGAAAAGCAGCCAGGGCGTCGAACTAACTTTCCGCCTAAAAAAAGTGTTACGAGTCGTTATCTTTCCCTCAAATTTGCTAAAACGACAGAGCTTTCGCGCTTCGCGCTGGAAGGGGAAACTCCCCCTCCCTGCACCCACCCCTTGTTAAATACAGTGCAGTTTTGCGTCCAAAATAACTGGAAAGCAGCCAGGGCGGTGAACTAACATTCCGCCTTAAAAAAAATGCTAAAACGTCAGAGCTTTCGCGCTTCGCACGGGAATGGGGAAACTCCCTCTCCCTGTATCCACCCCTGTTACATAATTATACAGTGCATTATTATGTCCAATAAACTGAAAAGCAGTCAGTGCGTCGAACTATAACTTTCCACCTAAAAAATTGTTTGCTATTATACAAGCCGTTTATCTTTTTCTTAAATTTGCTTTCGCGCGGAAGGGAAAAACTCCCCCTCCCTGCAACCCCCTCTGTTACATACAGTGCAGTATTGCGTCCAAATAACTGAAAAGCAGCCAGGGTGTCCAACTTACTTTCCGCCTTTAAAAAAAGTGTTACGAGTCGTTATCTTTCTCTCAAATATGATGTAAAGCGTAAAAGCTTTCCTCCCTGCACCAACCCCGTGGGGAGCACGCTTTGCGTGCTCATCACCAATTCCGCAGTCTTTGCGTGCCCCACAACCGCCCCCTAAAATGAAATCCTGGCTGTGCGGTTGGAACCTTCACGTCTGCCCCCCCCCCCCCCTCAAAAAAAAAAAAAAAAATCCTGGCTACGCCTATACCGGTTTCTTTATTCTTCAGATAGTGAATGCAAATTAACAGGTGGTATGGTGGATCGACATTGATCCCATCTGGGTGAAGTGTTTTGAGTTTCGATATCCAAAATGATTCTCTGTGGAGGATTGTGTGGTGTAATTTCGCCCGATAACAGTCGTAGATCCTGAAAGCAAACAGGACGGAGAGATACTCGATGACCGTCGATTTTCGCTCGACTCCCCGTCTTCAAATGCTCCCGTCGTGAAATCGTAAGCTCAAAAGAAACGGAATGAAAAGTCGACGCATTGTTTGTATACCCCATAACCTCACACATCACATGTAAATCCAGCTGGGTAATATACCTCATTACCTGAACTCAATGCAAAAAACAATATGTTGGCAAAACAGAAACCACGCTATACACACGATTCAACAACACACGATCTGAAATCAAGAACTTCCACTCAACAACACAATAAAAAGTCCTACCATACACAGTACATTTCAATCTTCCATCACACTCACTTGACAATGTCCAAATCACCGGAATAGAAACAATCCAAAACAAATCACACCACACAATCCTCCACAGAGAATCATTTTGGATATCGAAACTCAAAACACTTCACCCAGATGGGATCAAGGTCGATCAATAAAACATACTGACACAGCGATATAACATCAGACGCGCGCGTGCCTTTGATCGATTAGTGTGTTCTACTTAAGAAAACGCCATTACTCTGTATAATGGCCGTCACTCGCTTTTCCATATATGTTCTTTAAATTGCATGCCAAAGCTCGGCATGATATCTCCTAAACGCAGTTTGTTAGATTTAATATAAGTGTATATACTTATATTGCTCATTTTATCTCTTAGTTTTCACTTTCATTTGCTCTCACGCCAAAGTTAGGCATGAGTGACACAATGCAGTACCAATAACCATACTGCAACTCGTCGGATGACGCACACCATTATCGTCTCAGAATGACCTCCTTCTCCCCCCCCCCCCCCCCCCCCCCCCGACGCATGTCAATACACTGACCGTGTCTCGTTTCACACTTGACCGCACACCCCTCTTTACGCTTTAAACACATAAGCCAACTAAACACACAGAGCAGCAACAACATCAACAAATCATCACGAGCCATTAGGTAAATAATTTGAATTCACGCAATTTTCTTCCCGCTTCATTCCGAATTATATGTTATTTTAATTTATCTTGACTGTGATTGTATGATGACCATGATTGTTGATGCTTAATTGATGTAATACGATATATGATATATGACATAGTATGTCATATACGATCGCTACGATGTATTGGTTTTTGTTTTTGTTTTTTGACTTATCTTCAGATCCTGAAGAAGGCCTAAATAGCCGAAAGCTCGATTAAAACGTGTATGTATACCAGCTACGTCCTAGTACAGTTCCTAGACTTTTCTTCTTTTTACGCATATCTATATCTGGAACACCGTCGGTCATGTATAAGTTGAGCATCCTTACACTCCTATATATATATATATATATATATATATATATATATATATATATATATATATATATGTATATAATATATATATATATCTACATGCACCTTTAACGTCGAATTTCTAATGTGACGGAATAAACCGCATTGTTTCTTTATTCTTGGTTCTCTATACATTTACCTCCCTATGCATGCACATGAAATGATTCATTTATTTATGCCAGTATGTGAACACTTGTATTAATTGCATGCTTTTATTTCTGTCATTCTCTGTTACAGTTTTCACGGAGTGAATGGCGATGAAAGGCAAAATAAACTACGACACTCCCGAAGAAACCCGAGTCTGATGTATCTTTTTGCGTGATCCCGTATACAAGCAGGCACACATGATACACATTGATTCAATGATTAAACATAAAACATTGTAATAATAATAATACTAACAATGTGTCTTGTTAACCCAGGGTAGCCTCATCAGTACTAAATACTGTTCTCCCTGAAGGCCCTGCATATAACTTTGCACATATTAACTAACAAAAACAATACAAACATAATGGTATTAAAAAGAGTACAAAAATAATTTACATAAATTGATGATCATTATTGACCTAACTAACATATACAATAATTTTATACAAGTCTCAGTCTCAATAAACCCTCGAAAGATTTTTCTTAAAGGCTTAAAATGTCATCTTGATTTGGTAGGAATATCACACAAGTTGAAGGAAATACAAACACAACTTCTGCGATTCTTAGTTGTTTTACTGTACTGTAATCATGGTTATACTGTAAGTTTGTATTACTCCCTTGATACTATTACTAAGTACCGATTCTTGTGCATAAGATTTGTGATTCCACTCATATACATCTTGTACATGTACACGATGTATTGTGAGGAAAATACAAACTTGACTTTTGACAAAATGATAAGAAGACTCCTGAAATGTTTGAATACTTGATAGCAAGTGCAAATGTCAGAGACTGGAATTCACTCTAGCTGTTTACTCAGTGTCAAAAACTAATTTCCACCTTTTATGGGTTTTCACATATCTATACTGAGTCATCATTCAGACAAGTTGCTTATAGTATCCCGTTGGTCACTTTAGTATTGCCGCCTAGAAATATAAAGTTTTTGTAATATGAAGGACTTTTTTCGTATAATTATGATTATGCAGCCAGACTTTTGATTTTGAACACACAATCACTGAATACGCTGAAATATTTTTACAGGTTTTTTTGTTACTCAGTTGACCTACGTTTTTGTTTGTGTGTTTTGAGGCGGTTTACAGTATCATGGCATATGTCTGCATAAACAGAGTTTTCGGCCTTTCCCCTATACCCCACCCCCTCCGCCCCCACTCACTGCACAAAACTGTATTTGTATATACTTTGCCTAAAAATATATGACTAATATCATTAACATGGAAAATGACAGACTACAATAGCAATATGGAATATAGCAAAATAGGAATTATGAACCCTATCAAGGAGTTATCCTTGACCCTATTTCATTATCGGAATTACGAACACTATATCATTCACCTTCGGGCTATTAAACGAACCTTCGGGGGAAAAAAATGTAACGATTATTTTTATACAGAAAGAGTTGTACAGAATTTTTATGGTTAATTTCTTATTGACACCGCTAACATATTAACATATCATATATATATCAACTCGTTTCATTTTGTTTTCTTCGTGAACTTATAATGATGTGTTTTGTTTCACTGGCTACATCATCTGAAAATATCTATTCTTTTTACTTCATTTGAATTTCACGTACCTGTTTTCATTGCGTATCTTGGAATCAAGTCTTCACCATCTTTCTTGTGTTGGACATCTCTAGATCTACTAAGACCATCTTGACCATTTCCAGCAAAAATAGTGCCAACAAAAATTAGTCCACACACTAAAGTTAAAAATACTTGTATTAAGTCCCTCGGTTGCAATTTGACATACATATTCTCTGGATAAGTTGCGGAGCAGACGGTGAAAAGAAATAGCAGGCCTATAGAGTCGGCCCGGTCCAACTCGGAACTGAGATTCAAAATGTTAAATGATCGTATCCGAGACTCAATATTATCGTTTTTAGAGAAAATTATCGTACATATAGCTGACTCTGTATCTCACAGGAAAATGAGAAAGTACCAACTGTATCCATATATACTTGGAGTCAAAAGGGGCCTGAGCTTTCGATCCTAGCAGAATCTTCGTCAGAGGCAAAAAGACAAACATAAAAAGCAAGACAAGTATGGGGCGCCAAGTGTAAAGCCACGTATTCTGTCCAAGTTTACACAATTTCGTACGAAATTTTTTACAAAATGCAATTCCGTACACGAAAGTCGACGAGATTGCAAATTTTTTGACCCATGCGAAATAGATTTCGTTGGTTCGTCATGTAATTGCGTTCACAAAATTAATTTCGTAACCACGAAATACAGTTTCGCGGTACGAAATGTAAATTGCGTACACGAAGTCCATTTCGTTGCAACGAAATGACTATTGGGACCGAACGAAAATTATTTCGTCGCGACGAAATAAATTTCGTGTGCTACTCAACGCAATTGTGTACACAAAATTGCTTTTGGTGAACAAAATCCATTATGTGTGCAACTTAACGCAATTCCGTACACGAAATTTATTTCGTTCGGTACGGAATACATTTCGTTGCGACGAAATAACTTTTGTGTACACGAAATTTATTTCGTTCGGGACGGAATACATTTCGTTGTGACGAAATAACTTTTGTGTACACGAAATTTATTTCGTTCGGTACGGAATACATTTCGTTGCGACGAAATAACTTTTGTGTTCACGAAATTTTGTTCGTGGTACACAAAATTCATTTTGTAATCGTTTTATTCTGTAATCGAAATAACTAATATTGCTATACGCTTTTTCTGTGTATATTGAGTCGAGCGCGCTAGTGTTTTGTGTTGCATGCTGAGATATTCGAGGCGAAAAAACAAATGTAAGTATCTTTCATAAATGATGAGTTAGAATTTGTAGGGTTGTGTTAATTTATTTTTTAAATAGTTTTAACTGTACAATCATCGAAATTATTATAGTGTTAGATATAATTGACTCCAGAGGCAGAGCACTCGAACAAAGTATAGGTATGCCCGTGCGTGGAAATTGGTCAGGTTAGTCCCATATGTTGTGATTTGTGTAGTCTGTATGAATCACAATATGTGGGACAGGCAAATCCAAAGCCAATGGCCTGGGCCTAACACTAACAGTAACAAAGAGACCACTCGAGACTTCATGTGCACAAATGGGTTACCGTTTTCATGCAGTGGTGGCTCTCCAATCTGCTTTGAAATTCAGCCTTTTATAAAAAAATTCTGAAATATTGATTTCATGTGGATAGTAAGTGAAGACTAAATCAATGATTTAAACTAAAGTTAGGGTGTCTGAACACACACAGAAAGTGTCAGCACGAAATCTTGCCAAATTCATGGAAAAAATGGTCAACTTTTTCTGCAAGTTCATCGCGTAATCACAATATGATCTGAATTATTTTTTACATCATAATAAGTTATGTGTGGAAAGAGAAATTTCTGGGCATCTTAAAATGATTTAAGCACGCTAAGATATTTTCACCAAAAATAAAGTTACGAAAAATCTGGCAAACCCTGCAATATTGTGTGCATTTACATTGCCATTTCCCCATGCATTTCCTATGGGAAACCGAATATACCCGTTTTCTCATAATTTTGTCACTTTGTCACAATTTTACTACATGATCTGATTTTCAAATCTAGGAAAAATACCCATCATTGGAAAGAGCGTTAAATTTCCTACATGTATCTGTCACTTCAAGCACGTTATAAGTTTCATGAAATATAAAGTCGTATCACCTCATCGAATACGAAAATATGAACTTCTGTGTGTACCATTTCTTAACTACATAGCCTATGGCACAGAAAATCTGAAAAATCTTCCCATTCTTTCTTATATTTCACGGTAATTTTTTCAATTTTTTCAAAAAAAATCTTATTTAAATGATAGTTTGAAGGTGAATAGTTTCCATTTTCAGAAAGAAATTTTGATATTATTGATGGAGAAGCAAAATAATTTTTTTCTCCTGACACCCTACTAAAGTTAAACATATAATTTTAAGATTAAGGTCAATAAGGATTCCAAACTCAGAAGCCAGTTTTCTTGATATGAGTGACTGTGTCCGGCGTTATAATACAATTTGGGGCAAACCTGGAGAATAGTGACGGAGAATGGCGGATCGCTATTTACGAGCATTATATATGCATTATTTAGGGTTAACATTAATCATTGTCATAAATGCAGATGTTAACTTAACAATATTTGTTGATTTGCCGTCGAGCAATGCTTTTGCAATGAGGGAAAAATGAAGTTACCAGTCATGTTGAACTGACCAGTCCTCTCCTATATATATTGCATATTATAATCCAAGGACTGACTTAATATGTATACGTTGAGCGGTAATTTAGTCTGAGCGGCAAGTTTGCGGGCCTGCTATGACCACATAAATAGCAGATTTGCCATTTTATGCAACCATATCGTCACCGTTTTTACAAAGTGTCCCAAGAGGCAAAAATCGATGCAAATTCATAACATGATTTTTTTCGATATTTTAACTAGGTATCACAATGCCTACATTTTCTCAAAAAAGTCTGAGATTGTCTAGTTACGTCATACGTGACATCACGAAACGTTTTCACGATATTTTCACGTGATAGAATTAAATGACTGTGATACTTACATCTGTACTCTCTTGAAATGTTGAATGCAAGACACATCTAGTCAACAGGAGCAAGCTGGACACTAACCACCACCAGCTGAATGCTGAATGCAAGATTGGATGTCACACCAACAGTCCACGGCTGAAATATGAAAGAAATTTATTGATAAAACAAAATCTTTGCTGAGGATCATTTTCCATTGTCATACCAAAAAAAAACAAATATATGAAGAGAACCTGATGGAATTAAATGGCTGTGATACTTACATCTGTACTCTCTTGATTTGTTGAATTCAAGACACATCTATTCAACAGGAGCAAGCTGGACACTAACCACCACCAGCTGAAAAGTGATTTGCATGATGAATGCAAGACTGGATGTCACACCAACAGTCCACAGCTGAAATATGAAAGAAATGTGAAAATAAGTATTTATCTTTTAAGCTTCCTTTGAACAATACATTTTGGAGGGGGAAAAGGGCACAATATGATATTAATATAACTGAGCTCACTATGATCATACATGTACATGCAGCCAATTATTTCAGTCTAGTCCCAAATCCACACAAGCATGCAGACACAACTAAAGTATACATAAATAAACTACTTATTGAAAAATTTATGATGTCTATCTTCCTTATGGGGTTTGTATTGTATATATTTAATTTGTTTATGTCATTAATTTATGCACTATTTCTGTTATTCTGGGAGATCTTTTAGGATCATTTAACATTTTTCTTTTTAACAATAAAATACAAAGAGAGAGAAATGAAGAGAACCTGATTGAATTAAATTGGTGTGATGCTTATTCTTTACACTCTTGACATGTTGAATGCAACACAGTAAATCAACTTAGCAGGAGAAAGTCACTAATTTAACAGCCACCAGCTGAAATATGATGGAAACAGATGAATACATTACTAGTTTTAAATAAAAAAATATAAATGAATAGCGCAACAAATGTTTCAATAGATCTACAAGCTCAGTATTCGTGGTATTGGATGTAGTTTCAATAATCTAGTTCCATCCAACTCCAATTATTAAAGATAATATAAAACAGCATGCATGTATATATCTCATGTAGACTGATTTGAAATAAATATCAGAGCTACTTTAGAATACCCCACCACTAAAAACTGACCTAAATTAATGTTCTTAGGATACATAACACTCGTACACAGCACAAGCTATAACCTAGGGTCTGGAGGTTCTTGTACATAAACCATATGGGTGGGGTATTCTAAAGTTTATACGCTACATTACAAAGGCCCAAATAAGAAGTGAATCATTAATTATTGCTCTATAAAGAGTATAATCACTGCCATTACAGTACTAAAAATCATGCACAACTAGTGTAGTGCTTATTGATTGAGGCCTTTTATTTTTAGTGCACTGCCGACACACGTAATTAACACCTTCACATATACAAGCTGGGCCAAACCTTTGGATTTTGGAACACAATTCTCAAGAAAATGCATACACTATTATAGCCAGCATAGGCTTAGCTTAGCCTAGCCTAGGCTTCCTAAGCTTAGCATTTGCGAAGTTAGCCATACAGCATAGGATTATCTAAATTAGATCTCAAGTTAGTTTAACCTAGAATAGACAGCAATAACCGTCTGTTATGGGGAAATCTTTAATATTTCTGACATTTCTCAACCTTCCTCACAGACGGAGGTCTTGTGGAGCCAGGCGTAGTCTCAGCGGAACAACCGACGATACAGAGACCGTGAGAGACTGAATGAAGTTTTTGCTTTGGTCTAGGCTAGATAGATGGCTAGGCCCCAAGAATGAAACACCATTACCCAACAAACATGTTGCTGTAATCTTACTTCAACTTTTACACTAAAACTAAACTTATGCGATGGGTCCTATTCATGATATTGCCCCCGTCCACCCTTGGCTTGGGCATGTTGGGGCCCGGGCGGCCTCCCTGATAGCAGAAAGTGTTAAAAAATGACGTGATATTTAACGTCGCGGTTTTCGTCTTTTTTACGTCCTGTAATTACGTCAATAAGACGACAACTTGCACCAACGCAAGACGTCAAGAGGGCGTCTTATTTTGACGTCATCTCTACGTCTTCATTCCTCTTCCCTGATAGCAGAAAGTGTTAAAAATGACGTGATATTTAACGTCGCGGTTTTCGTCTTTTTTACGTCCTGTAATTACGTCAATAAGACGACAACTTACACCAACGCAAGACGTTAAGAGGACGTCTTGTTTTGACGTCATCTCTACGTCTTGTACACTGTAAAAACTAAAGTGCTACTTTTAGGGGCATGTATAGTGACTGCACCTGAAATGCTGTTTATAGCACTTGTAGTGTGCTAATTTACCAGCAAAAAAAAAATGTGACCGTGGCGAGCCTCGAACCAGGTTCCGCTGATTGAGAGGCGCTGACGTTACCGATGGACTAACGAATGCTTCTTGCAATACAGTTTAGTCATGGGAGTCAAGTAGATAACATGAACTATGTGGTGACGTAAATTCACTATGTAACAATATGATCTGCTCTAAATCGTACAATGTGAGTTAGTCTAGCGGTAATGCCAGCAATTCTCGATCAGCGGACCCTGGTTCGAAGCTCGCCCAAATCATTTTTTTTATGAATGTTTAGCAGTTTAAGGAGCCGGTCCAGCTCCCGTGAAAGTGCTGAAATAGCACGCTGTGTGCATTCAATAGCACTCTGAGTGCAGTCCCTATGCATGCCCTCAAAAAGTGCTATATACAGCACTTCAGTTTTCACAGTGTACAGATGACGTCAAAGTAAGACGTCCTCTTGACGTCTTGCGTTGGTGCAAGTTGTCGTCTTATTGACGTAATTACAGGACGTAAAAAAGACGAAAACCACGACGTAATTAACACGTAATTTTTACCACTTTCTGCTATCAGGGCTAGGGCCAGGCCTAGCTGTAGCACACACGGAATGCTATATATGGGGCTCTATTTAACGAACTTTGCAATCACGAAACAAAAATGGCTATTTCTTTTCTTTTTATCCCATTTATGATTTTTTAGACGTATCATTTTGTTCATATCATTGTAAAATTTAATTATCTTGGATTTTCGCTCTAAATACTGCCTTCTTCATGAAAAACCTCTCTTCTCAATGCAAGTCACTGTCTGGGGACGGTTCGTGAAATCGACGATATGCCTAGCAGCGTGCACATCGCTTTGCAGGTGCGTTTTCACGATCCGTCCTGCCTTAGACGGGACAGATCGTGAAAACGGACTTCTTCAATTGTGATGTCACGTATGACGTAACTAGACAATCTCAGACTCTGAAATTTTGAGAAAATGTAGGCAGTGTGATACCTAGTTAAAATATCGAAAAAAATCATTTTATGAATTTGCATCGATTTTTGCCTCTTGGGACACTTCGTAAAAACGGTGACGATATGGTTGCATATATTTGGCCGATTTAAAATGGCAAATCTGCTATTTATGTGGTCATAGCAGGCCCGCAAACTTGCCGCTCAGACTAAATTACCGCTCAACGTATACATATTAAGTCAGTCCTTGGATTATAATATGCAATATATATAGGAGAGGACTGGTCAGTTTAGCATGACTGGTAACTTCATTTTTCCCTAATTGCAAAAGCAGTGCTCGACGGCAAATCAACAAATATTGTTAAGTTAACATCTGCATTTATGACAATGATGAATGTTAACCCTAAATAATGCATATATAATGCTCGTAAATAGCGATCCGCCATTCTCCGTCACTATTCTCCAGGTTTGCCCCAAATTGTATTATAACGCCGGACACAGTCACTCATATCAAGAAAACTGGCTTCTGAGTTTGGAATCCTTATTAACCTTAATCCTAAAATTATATGTTTAACTTTAGTAGGGTGTCTGGAGAAAAAAAATATTTTGCTTCTCCATCAATAATATCAAAATTTCTTTCTGAAAATGGAAACTATTCACCTTCAAACTATCATTTAAATAAGATTTTTTTTGAAAAAAATTGAAAAAATTACCGTGAAATATAAGAAAGAATGGGAAGATTTTTCAGATTTTCTGTGCCATAGGCTATGTAGTTAAGAAATGGTACACACAGAAGTTCATATTTTCGTATTCGATGAGGTGATACGACTTTATATTTCATGAAACTTATAACGTGCTTGAAGTGACAGATACATGTAGGAAATTTAACGCTCTTTCCAATGATGGGTATTTTTCCTAGATTTGAAAATCAGATCATGTAGTAAAATTGTGACAAAGTGACAAAATTATGAGAAAACGGGTATATTCGGTTTCCCATAGGAAATGCATGGGGAAATGGCAATGTAAATGCACACAATATTGCAGGGTTTGCCAGATTTTTCGTAACTTTATTTTTGGTGAAAATATCTTAGCGTGCTTAAATCATTTTAAGATGCCCAGAAATTTCTCTTTCCACACATAACTTATTATGATGTAAAAATTAATTCAGATCATATTGTGATTACGCGATGAACTTGCAGAAAAAGTTGACCACTTTTTCCATGAATTTGGCAAGATTTCGTGCTGACACTTTCTGTGTGTGTTCAGACACCCTAACTTTAGTTTAAATCATTGATTTAGTCTTCACTTACTATCCACATGAAATCAATATTTCAGAATTTTTTTTATAAAAGGCTGAATTTCAAAGCAGATTGGAGAGCCACCACTGCATGAAAACGGTAACCCATTTGTGCACATGAAGTCTCGAGTGGTCTCTTTGTTACTGTTAGTGTTAGGCCTGTCCCACATATTGTGATTCATACAGACTACACAAATCACAACATATGGGACTAACCTGACCAATTTCCACGCACGGGCATACCTATACTTTGTTCGAGTGCTCTGCCTCTGGAGTCAATTATATCTAACACTATAATAATTTCGATAATTGTACAGTTAAAACTATTTAAAAATTAAATTAACACAACCCTACAAATTCTAACTCATAATTTATGAAAGATACTTACATTTGCTTTTTCGCCTCGAATATCTCAGCATGCAACACAAAACACTAGCGCGCTCGACTCAATATACACAGAAAAAGCGTATAGCAATATTAGTTATTTCGATTACAGAATAAAAATAAACGATAACAAAATCAAGGGTAACCATTACAAAATCAAGAGTAACGATTACAAAAGCAAGAGAAACGATTACAAAATGAATTTTGTGTACACAAAAGTTATTTCGTCGCAACGAAATTTATTCCGTACCGAACGAAATAAATTTTGTGTACCCAAAGGTTATTTCGTCGCAACGAAATGTATTCCGTACCGAACGAAATAAATTTCGTGTGCACAAAAGTTATTTCGTCGCAACGAAATGTATTCCGTACCGAACGAAATAAATTTTGTGTACACAAAAGTTATTTCGTCGCAACGAAATGTATTCCGTATCGAACGAAATAAATTTCGTGTACACAAAAGTTATTTCGTCGCAACGAAATGTATTCCGTACCGAACGAAATAAATTTCGTGTACACAAAGGTTATTTTGTCGCAACGAAATGTATTCCGTACCGAACGAAATAAATTTCGTGTACGGAATTGCGTTAAGTTGCGCACATAATGGATTTCGTTCAACGAAAGCAATTTTGTGTACACTATTGCGTTGAGTAGCACACGAAATTTATTTCGTCGCGACGAAATAATTTTCGTTCGGTCCCAAAAGTCATTTCGTTGCAACGAAATGGATTTCGTGTACGCAATTTACATTTCGTACCGCGAAACTGTATTTCGTGGTTACGAAATTAATTTTGTGAATGCAATTACATGACGAACCAACGAAATCTATTTCGCATGGGTCAAAAAAGTATTTCGTGTACGGAATTGCATTTTGTCAAAAAATTCGTACGAAATTGTGTAAACTTGGACAGAATACGTGGCTTTACACTTGGCGCCCCATAGACAAGCATATATATATATATATATATATATATATATATAGACTACAGACACAAAACAGTATACATGTAACAGGAACTGTAAGGGAGGGGCTGGGGACACAAAACAATGGAAACAAAAGGGGAGTGTGGGGAGTCAAAAGCAAGGAGTCAAGTAGATGTGGAGGGGGACTGAAGCAAACACAAAGGCGTGGAGATGCAAGGACAGTAATGAGCCCCAAGCTCAAGTCTGGTGACCTGTATTATGATTTATCAATACTAAATAGAAAATAACTGTCTGCACAATCTTAAATCATGTCTTTCTGTTAGCTATGACCCTCAGCTCTCATATTCTTCCTACTCTACATATAGTTGGTAGTAGGCGTGACCACTAGGGTTGTTACCATGGTAACACACCAAGGAATGGAATTTTAGAAAATAACATAATTATATCTGTAATTCAATATCACAAAAACAAATTGTAACCATCTAACTATAAGTATTTTGGGGTGCCCGTTTAATTGCAAGCAAAATCTGAGTCATTGGAAGTCACTGTCATGTCCAAACATGGTTGTTGCTATAGAAACGTTATGGTGAATTAATATTCGTGAAATAATCTTTAACTATTCAATGCACTTTATAAAGTAAGGGTCTCCACAACTTGAAATGATGTTTTTCCCCTGTACGTTAGCTAGGACCCTGGATATCATATCCTCCCTGACTGCCACAAAGTTGGATGTCAGGGCGACCACGCGGGCTGTTACCATGGTAATAAGATCGGAAATAATATATATGTGTAATTCAACAACGTGAAAATATTTAGTAGGCATTACATCAATTTCAAGAAGCTCTTTTGAGTGCAATTTTTTGGTGTGCTTTCAAGGTCACAGTCTGGTAAAACAATTATAATTCTTATTATCCGTTTGGTCTCAAACTGACGCCGATATGGTGGGTGTGAGCACCAGATCCATTACTATGGCAACGCACTATCAAAATATAGGAAATTGTTTGAAAATGACATGTATTTTCCGTTTTAACAATAGAAAACACAAAATATTGGTCTTGATATACATATCATAAACTGAGTTATTAAAGTCCGAATCACTTAAGGCCATAGTAATGTCAAAACAGGGTTTTTTCCATGGTAGTATTATTATGAAAACTGAGAAATTGAAGGAAAAAAAGTGGCAGATTTTTGTTTTTACACACCAGCAATTATGTTGCAAATACATTTCTTAACTGTTCACCGAGTTGGGATAGCCCCGGGTAAGATGTGGGTGCCGATGTGGGGGACCGTTGCTGTAACAACAGCTGATCCTAACTGGTTAGCTGTACTTGAGTAGTATTTTCAAGCGCTCTGAGTAGTTTGTAACTAGATATAGTGCTATATAAGAAATCATTATTATTATTATTCTTATCTCGTATTCTCGTCATTTAACATGTCTTCTCGTCTTCTTATCTCGTCATCTGGTTGGCACTTATAAGCTTCCGTAATATGACATTAATGACACTGAGCTTTGGTTGGTTGGTTGGTTCTTGATATGATGGCGCTCTTCAATCTCTTCAGATTATTTGCGCCAGTCACTTTAGTAGGTTAAGCGTAGGCTTCGGAAAGCGACTTGTTTTTTTGGGTTTTTTTTGTGTGGTGAAAATGGTGTTATTAATTGTCATCATTATAGTATGGAAAGATGTTAGTATCCCATCTCCTAAGTTAGAAAGATGTCGATCGTGATTATTCGTAATTATTCGCTATAATATCAAGATACGCCAGCAATAAGTCGGAATTAACGGGGGGGGGGGGGCCTTTACTGTATGAGGTTATCAGAGGGCGACATTCCACAATGTTCACGAATTTGCTGGATTTTGTGCAGTCAGTAGGCTAAGGAAGGGGGTGGGATATATACAGAGAAAGAGAGAGATGAGTGAGTGGGAGGGATAAGAGAGAATGAGATAATGGAATAAACAATTAATTCCAAAGTGATAAGGGGCAGATGCTGCTAGTCGCCAGCACCCACCCCCCCCCCCCCCTCCCCACCGAACTGAAATCATGTTATCCATGTATTTAGGCTATCCAAGCAAACCTCGGCCTTTATCACACACGATCTGATCATAAATAAGGTTTGCAAATAATATTATAGACTACTGTTGTTGTTATTATCATTGCTTGTTGTTTATCGGTTGGTCTTTAAATTGACTCATTGTGCGGTAAGTGTTGGAGTGTTGTACTTTATGTGTGTGGTGTCATCAAGGATTATAAGTTAAAATATGGCTGTGTTGTTTGGATGCAATGCTGACTGGGCCTTATATAAAATTTCTTGATATTATAGGTTTTCCCGCTCAAATTCATCAGAATTCATGAATAGGCGTTCAAGTTCGAACGATTTCCGTGAACTCTCTGCTCTCATGGTTCATTTTCATTCTTTGAGCATTCAATTTCGGTTTATATCATTCCTTTTAAATTGTATTTCATTCAATTTAGAGAGAAAACCATTCAATTTAACGACGCGAAGTTGTCATTCAATTTCGTCCCAAATACCAATTTCAATTTCATTTATAGGCACACATCTTCGCACTTTGAACGTGCGAATTCAATAAATTAACATAAACAAGTTATGTAGTTCTGTGTAATTCTTACCTCATTTTTATCACGTCATAATTTTGCAACCCTTTCACTGTTTTTGATTATATAATTTCTCATTTTAAAACTTTCATTTTCAAAGTTTAATTTAATCATATTTCATGTTTATTCCTAGAGTGTCGGCCAGTTCTAGGGAGTCTTGCTGGTTGTCAATTGTTTCAGCCAACCTAATCCTGTCCGTATTCGAGATTTCATGTACTCTCCTCGAGCCGCCGCCATAGTCGTGTATAAATTATTGTAGGCAGGCCCCTGGGAGCCGGGTGTGCTGGGGCGGTGCAGCACCCGCATAAGCACCCCTACACTGTTAAAACATGTATTAAAAAACTACGGATTAAAAAAATGTTGTTTAAAAATCGCTCAACATTGGTTATAAAATGAATGTTGGTTAAAAATGACTTTTAATCTTGCGTGGGTTAAAAATATTGTTGATTAAAATTATTGTTTTTATTCTTGTTGGTTACTTTGTAACCAACATTGATTAAAAACAGTGTTCTCTGCTTTCCCGCCAAACTGATAATGCTAACTGTCAAGACACTTTATCTTTTTGTTGGTTAAAAGTTTGATCAAAGTTGATTAAAATACCAATCGCGTGACCGAACAGCGCATGCGCATATGGATTTGGAACAAATTCGCTGCGCACAAATCTATCACAGAAAATGTTTGCGATAATTAATGGAAGGCATTGTCATTCAAGTCGCTGAATGAGTGGGGACTTTCAAAGAGTTTGTCGGCGTGTTTGAAGGTGAGAAACTATTATTCATATATGTGATTGTTGTCCAGCTTAATCTTGGGAAGAAATAGATCTACAGTGTGCTCTTTCTTTCTAATTTAAACGGCTTGGGAGCAAGTTCGACCTGCTCGATCTGGACTAGACCTGGCTAAGCCAGGCCCACCGGTAGATTTACCGACTGCGCCTATGGTAGCGAGGAGGCGACGCCGGCGGTATGGCGGTGTGTTCAACTTCGTGCATGTCCATATTTCGCGGACAGGGCAATATGACAAACACTGAAACTAGAACAGTTTTTTGAGAAAAAGATATAAGCACCAATGTAGGCGTAGGCGTAGTCTACCGGTGGGCCTGCCTTAGTCAAGTCTAGTCCAGGTTTGAGAAGTCGAACTTACCAAACCGCTGAAAGTAGATCACTGAGTAGATCTATTTCGTTATAAGGCTAGCTATATAGACAACAATTACAGATATGAAAAGAGTTTCTCCGGGGAGTTTCTCATCAAATAAATCTAACCAACAAATGGTTAAACATTTAACCAACAATTTGTTTAAGTTTAATCAACACCATTTTAACCAATGTTGAGCAAAATATGATTAACCAACAAATGTTTAAACATTTAACCAACAAAATAAAACTAACCAACAAATGGTTAAACATTTAACCAACAATATGTTTTAGTTTAATCAACACCAATTTAACCAACGTTGAGCAAAATACGATTAACCAACAAATGATTAAAACTTTTAATCGACCACAGGTTAAACTTTAATCAACAGGCCGTTGATTAAAGTTTTAACCTACAAATGTGTGGTTCACCTGGTAACCCTCGGTTGATTAAAATTTAACAAGATTAAAAATTTTAATCAACGTTCTAACAGTGTAGAAGGCTGAGGGGTGCTGTAAATTCTGATGACTATATTTTTGTTTTGCTTGTCAGAGATTTTTGAAGTTAAAAAGAGACCCCAAAACGCTGAGGACCTTCTTTCTTTTTTCTTTTTTGCTTGTCAGAAATATTTGGAGTTAAAAAGAGACCCAAAAACGCTAAGGACCTTTTTCTTTTTGCTTGTCAGAAAATCTTGTGAATATCACAAAATATTGGATCCGCCGCTGGCTGTAGCACACCCAGTTTTCTATATGGGGACATTTGCACTTGCACTTAAAGAGCTCATATTGAGAAAAGAAGTGGTATGCGTTTTTATTTGGTAATATTAAAATCTATGCATCAAAGAAAACAATCCTTTTTAAATTTTTCAAATAGCTCAACTAGAAAGTGCAATTTGTTTAAAATAACAATCACCTTCTTGAGGATTTGAAATTGTCTCGCTGTCCAATTTCGGCAAAATCCTAGCTTGTTTACTTTTCTATGCAAATTAGCACTGACGTCATTGGGTAGAGTCGTATGACCTCCGCGGTACTGCTGCACAACACAGCATGGACTGGCAACCGCGAGTGAAGAGAAACTTTGGTCGACATAATTTTTATACTTCAAAATCATGTTTCCATCAGTTTTGTTAAATATGATATGAAAACTAGTTTACATTTTATTCCAACAAGCAACCATTTTTCAGACAGCTCGCACAAGTTTACATGCACGAAAACTTTAAAAAGTCGGACCCGTACAAATCATGGACGGTAGGCTACATGTACAGCGACGCGGTGAAACCCCGTAGGGCTCCGCTTGAGAACTGGGCTAGATCTGATACACTGCAGTGGAAGAAAAGAACAGAGCTGATACTCTACGAATAGGAAAGCAAATTTAGCATTTGGGCAGTGTTTTTCGTTATTGCTTATGTTCTTTGTAATCTGCATCTGTTTGAATAAATTATGCAAACTTTATGAACCTTGAAATGGGACATTTGCCTTATATTGAACTTTCTCATTCCTAATATTGGTCACAGCAGTGAAATATCTGGTGAAACACCTAATAAAGGTTAGTTTTAACTTGTCACTTGACATTTTTTGGAAAAAACGATACTATGACTTCGAACTAAGTCCACAAAATCAGCGCAAGAACGACCATGTCGGCATTGATTCAACAATACAATTTCACAATACGGCGAAAGTTGCTCACATTAGTTCTCAGTCTGACTTCCGACAGTGGTCTCCTGCGGCTTAATTGTTGGTGTTTTTGAATATTTGATGCTCTGTATTGTGGGCAAGCATCCTTCTTCAACCTAGCATTTCGGGCCAGCCCCGATGGAGCTACTCAATGTGACTTGGGGACCGCATGACCGTTTCAAGGAACGTCTGCGGACAGAATATTCCTCGAAATATAGAAAATAGGGGTGCGCAGGACGGTGTCCTCGAAATGGATAAAATAGGGGTCAGGAAAAGGGTAGAAAACCCATGACTTCCGACAGTGGTCTCCTGCGGCTTAATTGTTGGTGTTTTTGAATATTTGATGCTCTGTATTGTGGGCAAGCATCCTTCTTCAACCTAGCATTTCGGGCCAGCCCCGATGGAGCTACTCAATGTGACTTGGGGACCGCATGACCGTTTCAAGGAACGTCTGCGGACAGAATATTCCTCGAAATATAGAAAATAGGGGTGCGCAGGACGGTGTCCTCGAAATTGATAAAATAGGGGTCAGGAAAAGGGTAGAAAACCCATGAAGAAACAATCCCGGAGCCGAGTCGCTAGCTGCGGGCCTGCCGGAGAGGGCGTGTTCATCGTTGAGAAAAAAAATCTCCGCACTGCCGTCACTCAGCAAGATGGCGGACGTGAAGGTAAGTTTTTCCCACTGTTGGGCTCGATCGCTCGCTGCACGCTGATTAGCCATTGGAATTGGCAGCTCGCCAGCGCCATCTTGTTTCCCTCAAAACAATTCCGGAAGGTCGACGTCGCCGCTGTATGTAACATTTGACCAAGTTTGAAGGACTATTTTCACTCATATAATCATTGTAGTAGTTGGTGACCCCTCCTCCCCCCCCCCCCCCCCACCACCAACTTCCACCACAAGAGGGCGATCAACCACTTCCCGAGCCTGGAACCTGGATCCGGACTACTGTGAAAAGAGACGCTACGTGACGAACTGACCTGAGGATACTGATACCTTTTTACTGAAGATTCCAGGTTAGTTTGTAGCAATTCCATTGTAGTACTTAAGTCATAATTAACCCAAGTGGGTGAGTGTTTAATCAAGCACCACCTACTTCATTGGCGCTTGCGAGCGAACTTGTACCTTGCATTTGCGGTGATTTTCTGTTTTGATTTTTTGAAACCGCGGGCACAGTTGCCTCATTTGCGCATTGGTCTATACAGTGCACCCGTGCGTTGGGGAGCTGCCTGCGGTGCTTGAGAGAACCAATCACAGCTCATTAGTAGGCCTAATTTTCCGATTATTTTATAATCAGGGCTAATTTAATACCCTGTATAATTTTCCAATCCTGTTTTTTGTGTGTTTGAGGTGTGTTCCCTACGTCCGGCTCGTTTTGCTGCCCGATTTGGGAAATTTTTTTCTTATTTCGCCTCTCTCTTTTCTCGAGGTGTAGTTCAGGCGCCCTTGGCATTCTTCTTGCCTGGATTTTTCCACGAGGGAGAGAGGCACACGTGTGTGCACGATTTGGTGAGAGTAGCGTGTGTTTGAGCTTTGTTTGTTTTGTGAGGCGCTAGATTTCGGTCTATTTTAAGTTGATTCTTCATTTTGCGCGTGATTTTGATCATTCAGGGGGAATTATTCACCTGTTTGATTATTTTTTAGCCGGCGGACTACTTTTCCTCGGCGTGCGGGTTCCTCGAAGGGCCTGTGGTGCGGCTCGAGCAGCGCGCGTTCTCGACTCTTTCTACACGGTGGGATTGGCGGAGGGATATTTTTGGGGTTCTCCGCCGGTATCCAACGCCATCTTTTCTCATTAGGTGACTGACCGAGCGTTTAGAAGGGGCTTCTCGAGAAGTTTGATTTTGCCCCTCGGGATACAGAAAGTTCCCGAGTGTCAAAGGGGGCTCATGGTGGGGGCAAGCACAGCTCTTTCCCCACCCCATCGGGGCATCAAGCTCCGATGTCGAGCACTCCCCGTGGGGCTCCACCTCATGTAGGTGAAGAGTGGGGGCAAGGGGACACGTACCCCTATAATGTTTACCCGCACCCACCAGCTAATCAAGGGAGTACACCATATTATAATTCTCGGGAGGACGCCCCTGTTAGATCATATACCCCTGGGAAAAGAAATCCATCCATTAACTCTCATAGGGGAACCCCGGCAAGTAGTAGTTCCATGGGGTATCAGCCAGTGGGAAGGGCGGGTGAGGCCCCCAAGGGGGCGTATGGGTCTGGAGGGAATTCTCGGTTGGGGGGTGTTCCAGCCAACTGGTCGGAACGCCATAGCCCCCCCCCCCCCCCTACCCGGGAGTTTCCCCCAGAGGGGGGTTCAGTAGGTTCCATTAGGGGGGACACCAGTGCTCGGCGGGACCCTCCAGCTCCGCCCTGCTCAGATTCAAGCTCAAGGGATATCCGATATGGGTGGCAGTCCCAGTCTAGTCAAGGGGATAGCATGTCGGTTCCGGGGTGGGGTAGTTCTTTCCCAGGATACCACGGTGGTCACTCGTGGCTTACTCCCCTCCCAGGAGAGCGCATTCGTCAAACTCCAGTTTCATGGGCGAGGCAAGGGGGAATCCCGGGTGGGGCGACCTACCCATCACTCCCCAAGACTATCACCTTTGATGGGAAGGGAAGCTGGGGGACTTTTATACACAAGTTCACCACCTTCGCTGACCAGCAGAGATGGACATGGGAGGAGAGAGTAAGGCAGTTGCACTGTTGTCTCCAAGGGAAGGCTGGGGATTATCTGTGTATGGTCCTGAGGCAGGAACCGGGATTAGAGTACCTCGATGTTGTAGATAGGCTGGAGCAACGCTTTGATGGGGGCGGGTTGCCAGAATCCACCCAGCCTGAGTTTACTTCAGCCAAGCAGGGGCCTACAGAGTCCCTGCCGGAATGGGCTGATCGTGTGCTCTGGTTAGCTCTCCATTCCCTACACTTGATCGGGCCTACCCACAGCAACAGGCGGTTCTCCGCCTGTGCCAAGGCTGCTCTAACAAGGAGACGGGGTGTCATGCACTCACCCAGCACCATGGGGATGTTAGAGAGGCCGTAAAAATGATAGAATGGCACCAACATGTACATCGGGCTGTGTATGGTCGCGTGCGTCCAATTAATTCCGTTGGTTTGCCGAGTGAGGGGAGTGCGAAGTTCGTCAGGTCGACCTGCCTCCGCCCCCTTAGCGGTCCTCCGAAGAGGGGCGCTTCGCTGCTTTGGAGCGCCGGATGACCACTTCAGAGCGCCGCTCCGCCGATACGGAGCGCCGACTCGCCGAGTTGGGGCGCCAACTCGGAGATGATAACTTCGAGAACGGGACCTTAATAAGATTCTGGATTCTCTGCAGGCTCAGCCGGTAGCTCCCCGGGAACGAGCTAGGTCTCCGGGGGGTGATCGGTGCTATGCTTGTGGAGAGCCTGGGCATTTTAAGAGGCAATGCCCCACTATGAAAGGGAAGGTGCAAGTTTCTTTCATTGATGACTTTGAGGAGGGAAACTCCAGCGGGCCGGAGGAGGGGGCCAGCCCCCGGCCCCCAATTCTAGAGGCCAACATTTAAACGGGGACGAGATTCTTTCCCGGGATAGCTCAGAGGAGTCCGACTCATCTGAGTTGGGTGGGGAACCTGGGGTAATCACTCTGGGGGACCCAGTGGTAAAAGATCTAGCCCATTATGTTGAGGAGATAACTGCCCCTGAATTTCCGGCTGGTTTCTCGGATATCCGACCTCCGGATTGGGTAGGTGATGGTCCGGATCTTACTCCAGACCCTCCCCAGGAGCCAGGGGAAGATGAAGAGGTAGTTGTGTGTAGGTTGGAGTCTGGCTCCACCCTCGATTGCAATGTTATGGTGGGGGGGGGGGGGGGGCACCCCGTGAGCGCCGTGGTAGATACAGCTGCCGAGGTGTCTCTGATTTCGGATCAGTTATTTCACCAACTGACTCCACGACCCGCTAGGTTGCGGGACGTCGTCCTGCATGCCGCTGGTAGAGATATGAAGATGAAGGGGACTGTGGTCGGCCCACTGTCTATCGGGATAGGAAGACAGACGTTTTCCGAGGAGATATATGTGGCTCCTATAGCCGATAAAATGCTCCTTGGACTAGATTTTCTCAGTAAGCACAAAGTTGCGATCCATCTCCAGGAGCCTCATATGCTGCTTGGAGGTGAGAAGATTCCACTTTGGTACGAGAATGACCCGTGGCGGCGGATTGCCCGAGTTCATGTGCGTAAGCGGGTTATAGTCCCGCCCAACGCTATCAAGAGGATCACAGGGATCCTTGACCAACGTTTAGGGGAATTTGTCTTTGAGCCGCAGGCCAATCTTCCTGTTATGTTTCCGAGTTCGTTTCATAGTGCTGGTGATGGGGTAGAGATCTACGCCATTAATCCCGCCGATAGGCATCGGGAAGTCACTTGTTCCGATGTCTTAGGGGAAGCAGCAGAGTTAAATGACAGGGAGATATCAGGAAGTACTTTAGGTGACGCATCGGTCCTGCAAATCAAAACGGGGGGGGGGGGGGGGGGGGAGTTGCCTCCACACCTGAAAGAACTGTACGAGCAGTCGGCAGCTCATCTGACAGATTAGGGGCCAAACTGGGCCACGTTTGGCGAGGAGGTGGACGATGTCGTACCTCTCGCTGGTCGGGCCGCACAGGTGGCTGGCCCATTTGAACTTGGGCTGGAAGCTGGCCTTGGGGTAACCAGGATCTGCTATTCTCCTGAGGGGGCTGGTGCTGTAGTGGGGGAACCCACTATAGGGCTAGTCAGGGCGAGGCCAGTGTGCGTTGCCGAAGATGGGCAGTTACCTGCTGACCGAGTGCGGGCCGAGCAGGAGAAAGATTCCGCCCTCACTGCTCTGGCCAAGTGGCTGGACGAACAGCAGGGGGCCAGAGGAAAAGTTCCTCTGGATTAACCGGGCTCTTTTTGTACGGATTGAAGGAACTATCTGTATGAAAAGGGAAGACCAGGGCACATTATTGGTGGTGCCTAGGTCATTGAGGGAAGAGGTCTTGTATGCGAATCATGATCTCCCGGCCGCGGGTCATCCGGGCAGAGACCGAACGAAGTCATATATCCGGGCCAAGTACTTCTGGTACAAGATTATCATGCGGGGGTACCGATGGAGAGAGTTCACCTAGATTTTCTGGGGCCCCTACCTAAGTCATCTAGGGGAAATGAGCACGTCCTCATGATGGTGGATCAGTTCACCAAATGGGTGGAGTGCATTCCATTGCCTTCGCAGACTGCAAAGGAGACTGCCCGAGCTGCGGTGAGGGAGTTCTTCTGCCGTTTCGGGTATCCATTGGCCATTTTCACAGATCAAGGGAGGAACTTTGAGAGTCAACTCTTCAGAGGACTTTGTAAAGCTCTCCTGATTCATAAGGCTAAGACGACGCCGTACCGTCCTTCAGGTAATGGCCAAGTGGAGCGCTATAATCGCACCCTGATGGATGCAGTTCGGTGCTATGTGGGGCGGACCCAGAAAAAATGGGATGAATACCTGCCCCAGATTGCCGGAGCGCTTCGGGCTACAGTCAACCGAAACACAGGCTATACGGCTAACCGCCTAATGCTAGGGCGGGAAGTGAACCAGCCAGCTCACTTGATGTACCCTCTCCCTGGGGACAAAACGCCCCTGGAACGGGAGGAGTATCTAAGCAGGCTGACAAAGGCCACCCAGGCCGCCCATGAGGCTGCCAGGGCTACCTTACGGAGTTCCCAGCAGAGGATGAAGCGCGATTATGACGTGCATTCTTTCCGGAGGCAATACCAAGAGGGTGACTTGGTCTATGTCCTTGACACTGCAAAGGTCAAGGGCAAATGCAAGAAGCTGAGTCGACCCTGGAAGGGCCCTGGGAAGGTAGTCAAACGGTTGACTCCAGATCTGTACCTGTGCATCAAGACCACCTGAAGCCCTGCCGGGAACGAGAGGTGCCGGAATGGTGCCAAGAGTCCAGAAGAGTCGACCCGGAGACGTTGTACTGCCTCTGCAGGAAGCCGTATGATGAAACCCGGTTCATGATCGGCTGCGACGGTTGCGACGACTGGTTTCATGGGGACTGTGTGGGGGTAACCCCTAGTGAAAGTACCCATATCGACAACCAGGAGATAGGCGGGGCATATCGTTCCCTGCCACCTTGAGGGGACTCTTGTGTTCCTTTGCTTTTGTCTGTGGGAGGGAACGCTTATGGTTCCATCCCCTCATGTGAGCACCACATAGGTTTTTCCTATTGGTTAGGCTTTCTGGGGGGTTATGGGTTATTTGCCAGTTGGCATGGATTTTTGTATATAATTCCAAGGGGATTTTTCTAAATAGCCTGCTCCGAGTAATGGCGGCGCTGACGCCTTCTTGCCTGCGCCGGAGTGACCTAGGAGGGTAATTGGTTTTCCGGTTACCCGCCGAAGGACTCGTGAAACATACCTCACGAGTGGGTAAGATGGCGCCTTAGTCCGGGTAGCGTCTTTTTTTTTTTGTAACCAAGCCTAGGCAGATTTCGCATTTTTTCATGAATATTCATGATGCAGGGTCGGGAAACGGTTCCGATTGGTCTTCATGAAAGCACGGTCGGTGGGGGAAAAAACAGTCCCTGGCCTGCACGTACGTACGCATATTACGTGCAGCGCTATTATTTCGATCGTGTGTGTTCAACGTGTAGGCGCCTAGCCTACGTTCATGTATATGTATTGTTTAATTCTCAACATATTCACCCCACCTATGCAATGTGACACGTAAAAAATTGGATTGAGCAATCAATTTCAAAATCAAGTTTTGCATTAATTTATTGCATGTGCGTAGATCTAATTTAGTAATTAGCTCTTTTGAGGACACCCTCCTTTTCCGACCAAAATTGACACTGCCACTGGCATTACTCTGAAAATAGGTCTAGGCCTAGGCTATTAATCTAAACTTAACTGAAATTGAAAATTGTAACAAAATTGGTCTAGCCTAGTTAGAGTAGATCTAGAGTAGTTAGAGTCTTGGCTAGACATAACTGCAAATTTGATGATATCACACCATCACATTCCGATTCCATTTTGAAGTTGGGTCTACCACACGTCTATTATTAGGCCAGCATTTTGAGGGATACGTGGAGGCAATTCTAACTCTTATATTAAAGGGATACGCAACCAGGCGCCTGTGGGGAATGTCAGGATTGCGTAAGCCCCATTCACTCGTACACAAAGATTGTGAGTCGAACGCGTCCGTTGGACTACTGGGATTTTATTTCGGACCTGCACGAACCCGACCGAATCTCGCACGAGAGCTCGAGTTCAGGCGGAGCGTGCATGTTGCACCGCGACTAGTCTATCCGAAGATTGTACCCCACGGGGCAACGGCATGATCAGGTAACGGACACGGTGCCCTCTCGCGGCATAAAAACGTCCACAATCTGCGATTGAGTATCCCTTCAAGATCTAACTTCGATCGATAATAGATTCAGTGCAAAAACGTAGGCTAGGCGCCTAGGCCTACACGTTGAACACGTACGATCATAGTATGCGTACGTGCGTGCAGGCCAGGGACTTTTTTCCCCCACCGGCGACCGTGCTTTCATGAAGACCAATCGGAACCGTTTCCCCGACCCTGCGTCATGAATATTCATGAAAAAATGCGAAATCTGCCTAGGCTTGGTTACAAAAAAAAAGACGCGTCCGGGTAAGGATAAGTGGACAGTTCTCCGCTGTGGGAGCAAGGAGAGTTTTGGGGTGGGACTCCCCTTGGAAATTCATATCTATTTTGTAAGGTCAAAGTTCTACCTTGCCATTCCAAAATGTTACCCTGCCACAACAAAGTGTGTGTGAAATTAGTGTGTTTTTGATAGTTCTATTTTTTATATATTTGGTATACTGCTTGTATATAAAAGTTAAGAGGCTGCTTTTTGGTATGGCAGTTGGCCTTTTTGTATAGTTGTAAGGGTGATTTTGAACCCTGAAGTGTTTTTAGATGTTAGTTTTTTATACGCTTGTTGTGTGTTTCTAGTTGGATTTTTTGCCTAGTTGATTCTGGGGTGTTAAGGCAGTAATTCACAACATTCCAGTAATTCTTAAGAAAAAAAAGACAAACGGGCGTTGGGTGCTACCGAGTTTGTTTGGGGTACACTTTTAGGGCTCTGTCTCTGGGGGAGCAAAACAAATTTTCTCCCGCTTGTGCTGCTTTTTGGCCAGGCCCTTTTCCGATGGGGCCAGGTTTTTCAAAACAGGGGGGGAGTGTAGTACTTGGTGACCCCTCCCCCCCCCCCCCCCACCAATTTCCACAAGAGGGCGATCAACCACTTCCCGAGCCTGGAACCTGGATCCGGACTACTGTGAGAAGAGACGCTACGTGACGAACTGACCTGATGATACTGATACCGTTTTACTGAAGATTCCAGGTTAGTTTGTAGCAATTCCATTGTAGTAGTACTTAAGTCGTTATTAACCCAAGTGGGTGAGTGTTTAATCAAGCATCACCTACTTCATCATCATATGCCCTTCAAAGATGAAGTGGGAATATACCGTCTTGCGCTGCAGTCAACTGCACGAATCGTGATGTTTGTGAAAGTCGTGTGAAAGGACTTATGTTTCACTGGTATGAATAGTTCAAGTAACACTAGTAACAATAACAGTCCCATTCATACGCTTTCATGTTAGTTTATGGGTTTTGGGGTATGAGGCACTCATAGGCCATTGCTATACTTGTACAAGCTTATCTGAAGATAACCTTGTACTCCAGACTAGCTTTTATAGGTGAATAGGCTTCAATAGCTTTTGTGTGTACTATCAGCGGGCCTTTTTCCAGTCTAGACAATTCATACACCATGAGGAGTCATGAGAGGAAAATAATTATTTAACATTTTATTTTCAATTCTGAATCCCCAAATTTGTTGCACAGTAAGACTAGTTGAAGAGTCCATGAATCAGGTAATCTAGCAAATTAAAGAAAATCAAATCTTGCTTTAATAGAGCAGTTTTATTGTCTGTAACTGCTGCAACACGGTGAATGTTGGATACAGTCCCACATAGGCAAGGGCCCACCAATAGGCCATCTAGACTGGAAATAGGCACGTTGATACACACAAAAGCTGTTGAAGCCTATTCAACCATAAAAGCTAGTCTGGAGTACAAGGTTATCTTCAGATAAGCTTGTACATGTATAAGTCGGTATGAGGTTATTTAACCTCGCCTATTTGTGAGTGGTCAGATATAGTGGTTATTTCAAATAACCATAGAGTTCAGTGGTTTTTCCCCAGGAGTTTATATGAACTATTGCCGAAATATTTTTAAATGAATAACACATTAAAAAATGCATTTTCTTAAATATTAATTGTGTGTGAACTTGTAATTTGAGGAATCGGGTCTTGGGCACATACGTTAATGAAAAAAGGGTATAAATGTCTTGTCCTTGAAATATGGTAAAATATGGGAAAGTTTCCGAAAGTGTGCTTACAATTTAAAAAATAGGGGTATTTCAAAGTACCATTTTGTCCTTGTTTTGACGTTAAAAAAGGGGGTTAAATTTCACAAAATGTCCTTGAAATTGACTGCAAAAGGGGGCTATTTGCATTTTTGGTAACGGTCATACGCGTCCGGCCCTCTGCGGGGGAGTGGCTCCACCGGGGGGCCAGCTACATCTCCAAAGTCAATCTTGCAGTGACGTTCGAAGGCTGATTTTTCGAAATGGTCGCTACAATAGTATAAATCCGTGCATGCTTGCTGTGTGTTGCTGCTGTGAAATCTTTTCGCCGAATTTTCACAAACTCCACCCACAAATTACGTTGCTTATTGAGTTTTGGAAAAGTGAAGAAACTGATATTGGGGTTGTTTAAAGTATTTTAACACCCCCCCCCCCCCCCACACACACACACACACACACAACGTAATTTCGTGGCATTTTGCCGCAAAACGTAAGGATTCCCCCAAAAGAAAGCGACTCTCGTTGATGTCTTTTTTTACACACGATTTCAATAGCGCGCGTTATGCACCGGATGAATTGACCTGGATGAATTGATCAACTCTACCCAGTGACGTCATAGCAGGTCAACCCCGCTTCCATGTTTATCGGTCTGTTTGAGAAATCTGGCTCAATAAGGGCAATAATCAAGGGTACATTTTATGCCCCAAAAACCTATTTTATTTGCTAAAATTGATGAAACCTTTATTTCAGTATGTTTATTATTTATTTACAAACCATATTCTTGCAATTGGGGGTCGGAAAAAATCAACATATGAGCTCTTTAAAGCAAGTTCATCAGGCGTCATTCATAGATAAGCAACTCCATACCAAAAACATATTTTTTTTAATCTGCTCACAGCACCCAAGTGACAAAATCGTTCCCAGTGGCCTGATTGTATGTATAAATTGTGAAAATGGAGTTATAACTTTTTGCTTCGATAACGGTTTTTCAAAGGAATGAGAAAGTTCAATATAAGGCAAATGTCCCATTTCAAGGTGTATAAAGTTTGCATAATTTATTGAAACAGATGCAGATTACAAAGAACATAAGCAATAACGAAAAACACTGCCCAAATGCTAAAATTGCTTGCCTATTCGTGACTTTGAATTCCTTAACGTTCATCAGGTCAGTGCTGGTGCGAATTTGAATGCATTTTACGTGTATTTTTAATTTGAACGCACTTTTTACGTTTATGTGAGAAAATCATGAAATCGCATGCTAATATAGGTTTTCCCGTCCAATTTCGTAAAAATTGCATCCGATTTGACGCTGCGATCATTCAATTTCGAGCGAATTTGAATGATCACCGAGATCAACATTCAAAAAGCTAACTAGTTCATTCAATTTAATTTTGTGGGCATGCGATTTCATCATTTTTTCACATAAAAGTGTAAAAAGCGCATTCAAATGAGATTTGCACACAGAAGGCATTCATATTCGCGCGGACAGTTAGTGAGCGTTTAGACATTCAAAATCACGAATAGGCAAATATTTACGGCATTTTGGCAGGGAATTTCGTTTACTGTTTCTTGCTTGTGTATTTTCATCTGTTTGAATAAATTATGCAAATTGTATGTACCTTGAAATGATAGGTCATTTACCTGATGTTGAAATCTCTCATTCTTCTGAGAAACTGTCGTTGAAACAACAGCTCGTAGCTACCGGTCTGAAGTTTATACATTATGGCGGCAGCTCGAGGGCAGTACATGGACATTTCTAATACAGACAGAGCTAGGTTGGCTGAGGCATATGACAACCACCAAGATTACCTTGAACTCGCTGATACTCTTGGAATTAACAGATCTACAGCTAGGTCAATTGTGGAGACATACTTGGACACGGGGAGGGTCCAAAAGCTTCCAAGGGGTGGGGTCCGAAATGTCAAAATAGATGAGGACATGCGCAACCATCTGCATTAACGAACATAATAGACGGCAACCCACTCTTAACACTTAGACAGATGAAGGAGAGTCTTGAGCACAACTCCAACGTGACCTTTGCGGTCAGTCCGCTTCTATTGGTCTTGTCCACATAGGATTGCGTTCGAAACAGGGACTAGGGAGAGCTTCGAGAACTTCCTCGCTGGTACCGTTGCTGAATGTAACCACTTGTTCCCGGCCGACGATCCTATCTACCTCATTTATGATAACGCTAGACCTCATGTCCGCGCTCAGCTGCCGGATGGAGCCAATCCCATCTTTCAGACGAAGCGGCCCCCTCCTTACTCGCCATTCCTCAACATAACGGAAATGGCTCACTCCGCCTTCAAGGCCGCCGTCAAAAGGACCCTGGCGCAGCCGGCGTGGCAGCGACGCGTTGGAGACAGACAGGCAGCCCAAGAGGCGGGGGTCAACCTTCAGCAATGGCGCTGTGACATCCTCAGAGATGCTGCTCTCCAGAGTATTGATGTCATTACACCTGAAAAGTGTACCCAGTGGTCATGGGCGTCAATCCGAGTAGAGAATCTATTGTTCATGGGGGGACGGCTATTGTGATATGATGAATAGAGTGACGTCACGATTACCGCCCAAGCCAGTGGTAAACCACTCACAGACATACATGTCAAGGTGCCTGACGCGTCAACAGATCGACGGCTGAAGAGAGTGTACATCAATAATTCTGAATAATTATGTAAAGAAAGAAGACCCCGATTTACATGTACATCAAACATAATGAAAAAAAAATAATGTTCGTTCACGTTTAAAGGGTCACTAAAATAAAAAAATTGCCCATTTTTCGTAGGAAGGTGTCATCAGGAGCAAAAAAATATCCATCACACAATTTTTTATGCATTTTTTGTGATCATTTGAAAAGTACATTTTTGCTGATTTACACAGTCATAAGCCCCGCTTCTAAAAAAACCCATCGAAGCGACATCGTGATCGCGTGATCTGTGACGCATGAAAAGTAAGGGAAAATATTCCACTAACCTATACCGTGCGCGCCCGGAGGCCCCCGGCAGGCCCAGCCCGGTGCCGAGCATGATATTCACCGCATCGACCATTTGCATTGCGTATTTTCGTGTTTTTAATTCCTCACAATAACTTTGATTTTGGGACACAGTTTCATCAATAATGCCTAATCGGTGTATAGTTGCGGGCTGTAGCAAGACCCCTAAAGATGGTGTAAGCCTACATCATTTTCCTAAAGATGAAAATCTACGGAAATTGTGGGTCGCAAATGTAACTGAGCTCACGCGGGCAAAGTGGCAAGGGCCGGCCATGTGAGTGGAGTACAATCTGCAGCGATCACTTTGACGAAGATGATTTTGAGGATCCTGGCCTGTATTCCGAATTTGGCATGAAGAGAAGGATAAGCTAGCTAAAAGATTCAGCTATTTCAAAGATCAGACGTGGAGTAAAATCTTCCAATCTGTTTTTCAACGACAGCAGCTGCAGCAGCTTCACCCGTAGACCGAAAATTCTGTCTCTCGTTCGTTAGCTAAGACGACCTAACGAACGAGAGACCGCATTTTCGGTCTACTTCACCTGTAACTCCAGGGAGCTCCAACGCGTTTAAGCCCCCTGGAGTTACTTCACCCACGGCCCTTCACCGTATTCTGCAAGGGGTTCAATTACATAATTATAATATGGTCGAATGTCCCTTGCCACTCGAGCTTCTTTGCCTTCGGGGTCTGATAAATCATCTGATAAATCGAGTTCGTATCTGCATGGCTCAGAAAAGTCCTCCAACTCGGAATCGCGGGCACCTTTCCTCTCTCTATATAAGTTACTCGAATTCAGCAAAAACCTAAGTCAGTACTATGTATATGTAAAGCGAAGTAAAAAAAAAAAATCCGTAAGTAAAATAAACAAAACAAAAGCGTTCACCAGTCGCTATGTACGAGGGGATCATAGTCACTGCCGTACTAGATGTGTAGAACATTGTACATACAGATGCATAAAACGGCTGTGCACGCGTTTATGACCAATGCAAAACTTTCGTTCAGCAAGCTCAGATGGATGAAAACATTGTTCAAAAGAAAAGCTAAAAAACAAAACAAGAGCTGTATATTTCGGCAAAAGCGTCTTCTGATCTTGTAGAAAATATATTGCTAATGATTATTCACTCCTAAAATTATATTGATTAATTTCCTTTTTTCATAAATTGTCCGTTGAACAGAGGGGTCAAATACCGCATTCTGTGTACAATATTATATGCTGCAGCCTGCAGATCTTGTGCCTCTTACTTTTCATACGTCACTTGGGGGTTAGCCAATCAGCTCACGAGTTTTAAGGAACGGTCCCAAAACCTCTACTTTTCCCCCTTTTTCGCCAAAACGAGACATAATTTGGACAATCGATTGGCAGATTCGTGATTAGAAGGCAAAATTACATGGAAAGAGCACCCATTTTCTCTCTAATTTAGTCAACCTTTAAGTAAGAATACAACATATTAAAGTTACATCCATGAATACTGATAGAAAATATGAAGTGAAATGAAATTATATAACTGAAGTGACAATAATGTGAAAACTATTGTCAGCTCTAGGTACTGTAGATTACCAGGCTAACGATAGGTTTGATTCTGGTGTTGTGTAATGTGTATAGCACAACAAAAATAAGGTGACTTCACACAAGATATAAGGTTTGATAAGCTTTTAATTAGAGCTTCAAACTTCAAAAATAAATTCAAGACATTACATTGATATATACTTCTTTAGAACAAAAATAAATACAGTTAGATGCTTGCATACAATGCAGTGTATTAAATTATATTGCTTCTAGGTGACTTTTAACATATACTTGATTAAATACCTAAATGTTTTAAAGGCCAAATGTTATTCCAAAACAGTATGACATCTTCTTTGAACACATGTCACAGATTAAACTGTAGTGTGGCAGAATAGGGGTCTCATCCTAACAAAAGATATGATTGAATAGCACCTTATAAATGGGGTGTAAGAGTTGAACTCTGGCTCGCTAATTCAGGAAGACCTGACGTTTCAGTCCATGCAACGTGCGATCGAGTTCATATTTCACGAGTAGATTCTGAGTGGTGATACGGCCTGCTTGGTGGGTAGAGTAGTTGATGAGTAGAGTTGAGTGCTGAGTCGTGTCCACGATGGACCATCGAGGTACCGACGAGGGGTATCAACGAGGGTTACCGACGAGCCCAGCTCGTCCCTAATAAAGAGGGTTAAATTCCAATATTTTTAAGAAAATCTCCTCCATATAAAACAAACTAACCACCTTTAAATACTTCTGCCACAATAAAAATTCACCTAGTTCACTAAACCACACTATTCCAAGAACAACCTTGCAATATTTAAATGTATTAAACAAACATAATACAGTAACAGGTTAATTGTTCTCTTGGTTAATTTATACCTCAAACCACTGTGCATCCTAAACAAAATGAATGTTATTTATACTAAAACTGCTTTTATTAAATGCAGCAATTTAGCACAGCTCATCCAGAATCAGAGTAATAATGTAATAATTCTTATAAGTTATATAGTTGACTTTATGCATTTATAAAATAAACTGAAATTTCATTAATAACTTATGTAATCTATCAATAACTCACTCATCCAGTGCATGTAATTTGCTTAAAAGCATACATGTATAAATTCCCTACATTCCCTACATTAATATTTCAGTTTTAGATTAGATAACATAATTTGGTTCCTTGAATTTACAAAATAAGAAAATTAAGACTTACAATTCATGGAGGTGTGAGTCGAGTTGAAAGCATGAAGGCTTCTCCTGGCCTGAACTGCCGGAAGCGAAAGCTGAAACAAGGGCTGTTATGCCTGGTCTGCATAACACTACAAAACACATGGAGTGTGCCTCATCCTTGGTGCTTCCAATGCAACTTACAAACAACTCGCCATAACATGTAGCTCCTGGCATGAGCTACCCAACCTGCTCCTGGCAAAACATTAGTGTCCTCTGTCTATCCTACCCAAACTATCCCCTCACTTCAACTCACACTCATGCACAAACACAATAGCTCCCTGCTTAACACAATAACTCCCACCTGTATAAAACATTCAAAACACTCAAGCTATGTCTTAATTGCCCTAACTGGTTTAGACCAGTTTCACTATTCCCTACTAAGCACTGGTGCCTTGCAACAGCATTCCTTACTATTCACGTTCAAGCCTGAGCTACATAGAAATAAAAGGGGGGGGGGTAAACTAGTTACATTGTGACAACTATAGACTGTAGTTAAACTCAATGACAGGGGATTCAAATAAAATTCGAGATTATAAATAAGATTATGAGAAAAATATTTGTACTTTTAAAGTCATTTTTATCAATTTCTCTTTTTAAATTCGAATTATAAAATTCTCCTTTTGTTATTAGCTTCATTTATTCGCAATGCCTGTTATTATCACAATTAGCTTTACTGCTGATTCATATTTTGATTATATTTTATCATTAGCATGACTGATTCTCATTATTAATATCTTAATGTAGTACCTTTTTAGCTCACCTGAGCCTAAGGCTCGAGTGAGCTATTGCGATGGAAATTTGTCCGGCGTCCGTCGTCCGTCGTGCGTCGTCCGTTAACTTTTTACATTTTCATCTTCTTCTCCAAAACCCATGATCGGAATTCAACCAAACTTGGTAGGAATCATCCTTAGGGGTAGGGGACCCAAAGTTGCTAAAATGGTACATGTGGCCCCCAGGGGGCCCAGGGGGAGGGCCTCCAATTGTAAAAGCTATGTAAATTTCAAACATCTTCTTCTCCAGAACCAGGCATAGCTCAGACTTGGTATTGTGTATGGAGATACCTCTATAGATGAAGAATGAATGTTGTTCATGAAATTTCTCTGAGTGGCCCTATAGGGGCCCTGTGGGGGTAACATACTGGAGGGGGGGTTGGGCAAGTTGTCCGCCATCCATAAACTTTTTACATTTTCAGCTTCTTCTCCAAAACCCATGATTGGAATTTAACCGAACTTGGTAGGAAGCTCAGACCTGGTATTGTGTATAGAGATACCTCTATAGATGAAGAATGAAGGTTGCTCATGAATTTTTTTTCTGGGTGGCCTTATAGGGGCCCCTGTGAGGATAACACGCTGGAGTAACATTTGATTTAAAATTTGATGTTCTACTTTTTTGCTTAGGTAGCATCTGGCATAAAACGACACAACATTTTGATCGTTTAGCCACCTTGCATTGATAAATGGCAATAACATTATGAAACAGAATATTGTTCCATTTCCAATAAGTAATGTTGGTATTTGATACATGTAGATCCATCTAATACCAGATACTAGATAATGATTAAATGATTTCATTATCTAACTGAATTTTCTGTGCCATTTAGTATAACTGATCAGTGCAAAGTGTTTCCGGCACCACCAAACTGGGAGGTACGATCATTGTTCATGTTATGCACAGACCTTATTTTGTGCATGTCATAAACGGTGCCATGTATGGCCCATAATTTGGACCTTTTTTATTAGAACAAAAATAACATCAGAATATAGAAAAGCAAAATTTAACAAACACAGTGATTTTTCTTAACATCAAATTGTATCTACATGTATTTCACTAATCTTAATACAATTTTCAAATGTTATGCATTGTAGATGCATTAAAGTTAAGGCAGCAAGGAAAATTATAGTAGTTTATAAACACTGTATACAGCAAGTCCACATGACAAGACCAATATTCTCTCTTTCTGATTCATAACAAATAGGTTACACGGGTAAACTTACTAAACATGTACAGGTATGCACCAATTTTCAAATTAATTTATAAGCAAGAGTGATATTTTCATGTTTGAAACTTGTCAGTTCAAATTAGAACTCGACTTCAAGGTTACATCACACACAAAATTGAAAAATCCTTCATTAAAAAGTTTGTAGAATTTTTCAGCTACCTTGTTTTCCTTAAAGGTAGTAGCACACATTTGGGAGAGCGACCCATCTGCTAAAAAAAATTCTGCAAATAAGTATATGCCTCAGAAGAAGACTTTTAAAATTTTAGATTCGGGCACTGTACATAGCACATAATTTTCTTTTATTTTCTTTTTCTAATGGTGTCTGCCTGATGCTTTAAGAAAAAAAAACATTAATTTTTCATTCAACTTTTAAAATTTCGCTGCAAATTTCAAAACGTGATAGATTTACAACATGCTCTATCATTTCAAATTGAAATGAGCTTATTTCTTTTTAAAGTCCAAAACAACATTTGTAATGCAGCTAGGGCTATCACCTCATCAAGCATTATTATAATGCCTATAAGGCTACAACCATTGCCAAAATGTGCAGATTTTAGTATCGGTCTTAAAAACACATGAAAAAATGAATTTTATCATTTATTTGTATATAGCCTGTATTGCAACCTAACAACATATCAAACATTTTTTAGAACACAAAAGTTACATTCTTTGATTCTTTTAATTGACTGCCTAAAGTCACTTTGCTTTATCCTACTTTATGTCTGCACAACAGTATACCATATTATGGTCAGACCAGTATGCTTCAAGTACACCAGACTTGCTTCCACTGACGTTTGTAAATATGAGATTAAAGAGAGTGTTGTTTACTGTGGTAACTTCATCAATGGTTTGCCTACAGGAAAATGTACTTTCCATAAAAGTGAATATTGAAAACAAGCTGCTGAAAACTGCTTATCCAATAATAGCGAGCCAATGGAGTAAAATGGAGTCAAAAGGGGCCTGAGCTTTTGATCCTAGCAGAATCTTCGTCAGAGGCAAAAAGACGAACATAAAGACCAAGACAAGCATATATATAGACTATAGGCACAAAACAGATTACATGTAACAGAAACTGTAAGGGAGAAGCTGTGGACACAAAACAATGGGAACAAAAGGGGAGTGTTGGGAGTCAAAACCCATGAGTCAAGTGGGTGTGGAGGGGGATTAAAACAAATACAAAGGCGTGGAGATCAAAGGAGAGTAATAAGTGAGGAGCCCCAAGCTTAGGGGTGGGTGACCTGTAAAAGCAAAGGATAAGTGGGGAGGTAACATCAAACAGGATAAGGAACAATGCAAAGACAAGAGAAAGGAATAAGCGCTGTACAAGTTCAGTGCAGTGGAGTGGTAGGGCAGAAAATAAAGAGGGAGTCGAGTTGTTAGACAACAAGTGCAAAATATAGCATATAAAGTAAAATGCAAATAAAATATATGTGTACATACACATATACACACACACATATATATATATACACACACATATGTATGTGTGGGTGTATGTGTGTTGTATATATATGTATATAGATATATATCACTGGATGGTACGTTAGCGGGACAGTGAACAATGAGGTTTATTCCGTCACAATACATTGCTGTACATTAGCAGGACACTCGCGGACATTAGCAGGACATTCAGACAATGCTCCTAACAAAGCACTGTCCTGCTAAGGTACCATATAGAGTATATATATATGTCTATATATATACATATATATAATAAATATGAAAATGTAGGGAAGGGGAGTTGTGGTCAGCAAATGAAGTGGACATTCCATAAAAGTGATTAAGGTTGCATGAGGTGACCTCATGTTGATGTTGAAATCGCCAGTGATGACGAGGGGATTTCTTGGATTGATGAGAGGAGCTAGCTTCTCCTTCAGAGTTGTGGTCAGCAAATGAAGTGGACATGAGGGCTTCTTGTAGACCACAGCACATTGAACATTCCTATCATTGATATCTACTTTGAGGAACATGAACTCAACTTCTTCCATTGAAAAGGCATGATAATTGGAGACATGCAAGTTAGATTTGACATACATGACAATGCCATGGAAAGGACGGGTGGTTGAAGAAGCATCGTGTCTGTACAGTTTGAACCCATCCAAACGGAAATGTTCGTCAGCATCAGCTTGACACAATCTTGAGTCAGCAATGCCTATTACATCTGCAGTGTGTACATGTGGATTAGATCCTACATCAGAAAAATGCTTGTGTAATGATCTGGCATTGTTAAATAGAAATTTGAAATTTTCATCAAGTCTATACAATGGTTGAAAGGCAAGTTGAAAACTATTTGTTTTCAGTCTCTTCATTTCTTCATCTACATTATTGTCCTTTGCCAAGGCCTTTTCATTGAAGTTTATGATATGAAGATGTTGAACTTCTTTTACACGTGACAATGCTACATAGTGTATATGTGGCATTTTGCGACATCTTGTCTGAGATAGATCAACGACCAACTTGTCTACTGTTGTACCCTGAGCCTTGTGAAGAGTTTTAGCTGCTGAGGGTTGTAATGGAAACTGAATTCTCTCGTATGTCTTCCTGTTGTACACAAATGTCCTTTTTGTTTCAAAGATTGGTGTCCATTTTGGGTCCACATGCTTCCCAAACAAATGACTATACTGATTTCTCCTCACTGTTCCTACTTTTTCATCTACAAATTCTACCCAAACAATTGCAGGCCTTGCATTGTTGTCTTTCAACTCAATGTGCTTCACGATACATGTAGCACCATTACTCAGTCCATCTGAAACATCCATGTTAACGGATATATCATAAATCATATCTACTGCTATCATCAACTCTGTTTTTATTTGCCCAGTATTAGCTTGTTTGGCAAACCTTCGATTAGCTTTTTTTCACACTAAGACCTAGTTTAGATTGTGATAGAACATCTGTATCAGCTTTGACATTCACCTTGGATGAGGGCAGTGTTTGCATTAGTTTTTCATTGAAAGCATCAACAAATCTGTTTTCAATAAACAAATGTGGAGCTGACAATGGATAATCAGGTGATTCTCTGTCGATGTGGCACGAGTGAATGATTTTCTTGTCATCTTCTGTTATTTCGTTATGACGCAATCTGTTAAAAAGTTCAGCAAATTGAAGGTCATCTTTTTGCCTCATTATTTCAGTCAGTTCGTACATCTGGAAGTGTTCTTTCCACATATTTTTGGCCAATCCTTGACCAGGACCAGACAAGTCATTGAAAACCCAAGAGTCTCCCACTGGTGGAAGCTGATACAGATCACCCACTGCAATAATGATAATGCCACCAAAGTCTTGCTCTGTTCCAGTCATTTGCTGCAACCTGTCATTGATGAATGCAAAGAGTTTGTTTCCTACCATTGATACCTCATCTATTATGACCACAGCAAGATTTCTGTACTTTGTGCGGAATGAGTTATAAGTTCTTCTGAATGCATGTTTTGTTGAGTTTGATACATTTTTCTATGGAAGGCCGATGCAATGGTACTTCCTTTGATGTTGTATGGTGCTTTGCCTGTGTAGGCACAAAGCAGAATTCTTACATTGTCTGGATTTTCACCTTCCTCAGAACACAGTGCTCTATGTAGTGTCTGGTATATAGCATCAATTACCACTGATTTTCCTGTTCCTGCTCCACCAGTCAGAAATGCATACACAGGCTCTTTCCCATCACATATGCACTTTATAATATGATCATGAAATTCCCTCTGTTCTCTGTTGAGAGAACGCATGAGTTTGTGATATTCATCTTGAGGTATGCGGACAGCACTTGTTTCTACATCTGAAACTGCTCGTGGTAGACCTATGTCTGGACCAATGTCATAATTTCTGTGGTTTTGTGAATCTGGATTGAAATGAATGAATTCATCTGAAGGCCTTGGTCCTTCCATTCTATCTTTTGATTCTACATTTTGAGTGTTCGGTGCAACTCATCAAACTGAATGCAATCTGATTCCGCCTCATGTTGAGCTTGTTCAAGTTCGTCACTTAATTGTTCATACTTAGCCTGTTTGGCTTTTAAGACGTATGCTTTACTTTGGTAGTGTTGCTCAAAAGTTTCATATCCCCCAAGTAGGTCAGTTTCCTCTTTTCTCCAAGGCAGATACAAGAGAATCTTTTCTCTGTAGTAATTCTCTTTATTAGTCTTTTTGCTGTACTTCACATATCTAATAACTCTCCTCTTTTTTCGCCTCCTTATAGTGACTCCATTTTTCAGCTTTACCAAGATGTCATCATCTGTGAAGTCTTGATCATCAGTGACTTCAACATCATCATCATTACAGTCCTCATGTGTACGTTGAGGTGTGTCCTTTGGAAAAACCACCTCGAGTTCAGACACAACATCTGCAAGGCACCAATTTTCAAGTTGTTTTGGTCTTCTTGCATACCTCATGAATTGATTGTCTGCCTGGATATTTGTAGAGTTGTCAGGTAGTTTGTCTAGTTCATCCTTGTCTTTGAGAAGAAAGACCCTTTGCTCAGGCAATGAAGTGTTAATAAACACAACATCTCTACTTGCCTGTGTTAGGGGCATCTGCAGAACCAAGTAACATGCCTCTTGAGCACTAACTTCTACAAAGTTCAAGAACTTATTTCCTATGTGTCTCACCTGCTTCTTCAGGTCCATATTTCCTTTAGCAGCCTCTTGAGAAGCCTGTTGTAGCATTGTGCTTAACCCTCGCTGAGATTTACTTATATAGGACACAATGTAAGTGGCACATGCATATGGGTCCAGGACAAACTGTAAGTCTAGGTTTGCCTGCCATGCCTTCAACACAATTGGGTTGTAGTAGTTAACCCTCATTACAGATGGTGTTCTTCTTAAAAAGATTTTTGGTCCTTTCAGTGTAGATCTGATGCATTTGATGTATTCATCTTCTGTCATGTCAACCACTTGCTGCAGAAATGTGTTATATGGTAAATTGCAGCCATCTCTGAACTCGTTGAATTTGTGTTGAAGCTTATCATATTTCTTTTTGTACAGGTTTCTTCTTCCAGGGGATGCAGCAGCATTATTCTTGGGAGTGGTGGAAGAGGAAAACCAAACCTACACATGGCTTTGCCCTGCTTTTTACAAGTCTTTGAGGCCACATCATCAGTTTCAAGAGAACATGTTGCATACTTATCAACATAGTCCACTTTTTCTTGTTCTGTACTTTTTTGGTAAATTGGCCCATCATTTGTCCATATTAGTGGTGGATATGGGGAGAACCACGACTCTGGAATTCTACCCTTCGAAACACATCTATCACAGAGCCTATCGGGTGGTAATCACTTTTGAGGACATTTATTAAAAACAGTTGTACTCTGTTCTCAAAGTACCTTGCACATGTTACTGGATCTCTTTGAATTAACCGGGATTTTGTATTCCAGTCCATATTTGCAATGTCATGGTCAGTACATACCATTCCATTCAGTTGGGCTAAAGTCCTCAGGAGATCTGGCAATCTCATGTCTGCTGATGACAAATACATGAACCAGGTTGGAAGACCTAGTTGCCGAATCATCGCAAACGCATCTTTCTTTTTAGATGACAGATATGCTAGAGAATTGCAGAGTGTGCGGAAGATGTAGTATCCTTCATTCAGTTTAACTATTTCATTGTTGGTAGTTTGGTCTTTTACTTGTCCAGCAGTTATTTTTTTGCCTTCGGTCTTGCATCACTGATTTGCTTTATCTGAATTTTCTTTAATTTGAAGAAGATATTAGGGACTGACTGAGCTGCTCTTCTGTCTGCACTCCTCAATTCCCACTTTGCAATGTCACTGTAGTAGACTGGAACCTTTCGCAGTTCATTAGTTGCTCTTTCTTGGCCACAAAATATGGTTGGGAAGCACAAATTCTCAGCATTCTTATCTTCATACAGACTCAAAGGTCGCTGATTTTCTCCTGGTGCAAATATGTAAACTTTATTTGTATCGGCATCTGTCTCATCTACCAGTGTATCTAAATTGCCTTGGGTGCATTCATCTGCTGTTATTTCACAGAACTTGTCGTCATCATCTTGTACATCCCGACCATCAGGCTGCTGAGATGTGCCTGTGTATTCTGTGATAAACTCATCTGTGCTTTCTGTAATTTCTGCTCTCCAGTTTGAGTTCTTATACAAATCACTATTAGACATAAGCCATTCTAGGGCATTAATGACAGATGCTGGTCGCACATTTTCATTGAAACATGCAGATTTATGAGACATACGTTTTTTCAGCTTAACAGCTATAGTGATGTTCTCATCCATTGGTCTGGGTAGCACATTAACTACAGGTTGTATGTCTACGGGTACATTGACAATATTTCCTTTCACAGATAGCTGTCATCCTCTTGGCAATTCTCTGATTTGCATGAATGGAATTCTCTGTGAAATAAGCCTCTCTTCCAGGGGATGAAGATTTAATACCTCTGGCTTTTCTGGCCACTTCATCCCATTAGCTACAGATAGCCGAGGGACTTTATTTTCCCTCAGACTTGCTGCACATGTAGTGCACAACCACTCTTCTCCATTGATGGACTTGTAATCAGTGCACATCTTCTTGCTGTTGTCACTAAGAGATATATTTGCAAGTTTACTAACACTTTTACAAAACCAAGTTTGATGACAACATGTACACACATATATTGGACCCTCGGCTGCAGTTGCATGAAATTTATCAATGCATACATCAACAGATACTCCCATGTTCCTTTTTTTTAGAGAGCGAAGCTTCATGTTGTCTGTACTGCTCATTTTTCCTTTTCTGTGCTTTCAGTGCTCTATCTTTTTGTCTTTCAGTTTGTTTGTCTATATTTTCTTTATGTGCTTGCTTTATCAATCGTTCATGTTCTAGCTGGCAAGGTGTTTGCCTTTTATTTCTTTTTGATTTTAATGAAGTTTTTCTTTCTATTTCTCTGATAGTATTGTCTTTTCTTTTCCTTCGTTTAGTGTTACGTTCTTGTTCCCCAAATTCTGGGTTCTTCCTTTTTTGTCTCTTACTTTGTAGGCTACTGAGTTGTTCTTTTCTTTTAACTTCTTCATCTTGCCTTTTCCTTCGTTTAGTGTTACGTTCTTGTTCCCCAAATTCTGGGTTCTTCCTTTTTTGCCTCATACTTTGTAGGCTACTGAGTTGTTCTTTTCTTTTAACTTCTTCATCTTGCCTTTTCCTTCGTTTAGTGTTGCGTTCTTGTTCCCCAAATTCTGGGTTCTTCCTTTTTTGCCTCTTACTTTGTAGGCTACTGAGTTGTTCTTTTCTTTTAACTTCTTCATCTTGCCTTTTCCTTCGTTCTTCTGCGTTCTTGTTCCCCAAATTCTGGGTTCTTCCTTTTTTGCCTCTTTGTAGGCTACTGAGTTGTTCTTTTCTTTTAACTTCTTCATCTTGCCTTTTCCTTCGTTTAGTGTTACGTTCTTGTTCCCCAAATTCTGGGTTCTTCCTTTTTTGCCTCATACTTTGTTGGGTACTAAGTCGTTCTTTTCTTTTGACTTCTTCATCTTGCCTTTTCCTTTGTTTAGTGTTACGTTCTTGTTCCCCAAATTGTGGGTTCTTCCTTTTTTGCATCTTACTTTGTAGGCTACTAATTCTATCTTTTTCTTGAAAGCTTGCTTCTTGGCGATATTTTTTCAAATAGTTTTTCATGTACTTTCTCCTGCTTTCTGTACTTTTTGATTTCTGACTTTGCATTGATTCCTCATACTCAAAATATCTCTTCAGTAAACTGTCATTTACAATCACATCACAAACAAGAATTCCCTCCAAATATGCAAATGAATAAAACCAGACTGTATTTGGATCTCATTAGACATGCAGGCATCCTTAACTTTCCCTTTGTTTTTAGATTCTGTGGCAAAAATCAGGATCCTGCTGCAGAACTGATAACCAATCAGATTCCCCAGTTATACAAATACCAACCCAATCACATCACAAAACAAGAATTCCCTCCAAATATGCAAATGAATAAAACCAGACTGTTATTGGGATCTCATTAGACATACAGGCATCCTTAACTTTACCTTTGATTTTGGATTCTGTGGCACAAATCAGGATCCTGCTGCAGAACTGATAACCAATCAGATTCCCCAGTTATGCAAATGAGAATAAACCAACCATTCCACATCACAAACAAGAATTCCCTCCAAATATGCAAATGAATAAAACCAGACTGTATTTGGATCTCATTAGACATGCAGGCATCCTTAATTTTAACTTTGGTTTTTAGATTCTGTGGCAAAAATCAGGATCATGCTGCAGAAGTTGATAACCAAACAGATTTCCCCCAGTTATGCAAATGAGCAATAAACCAACCATTTACATCAAAAAAACAGAATTCCCTCCAAATATGCAAATGAATAAAACCAGACTGTATTTGGATCTCATTAGACATGCAGGCATCCTTAACTTTACCTTTGATTTTGGATTTCTGTGGCACAAATCAGGATCCTGCTGCAGAACTGATAACAGATTCCCCAGTTATGTAAATGAGAAGATAAACCAACCATTACATCACAAACAAAAAATTCCCTCCAAATATGCAAAATGAATAAAACCAGACTGTATTTGGATCTCATTAGACATGCAGGCATCCTTAACTTTACCTTTGATTTTTGGATTCTGTGGCACAAATCAGGATCCTGCTGCAGAATGATAACCAATCAGATTCCCCCAGTTATGCAAATGAGAATAAACCAAACCATTCACATCACAAGAATTCCTCCTCAATATGCAAATGAATAAAACCAGACTGTATTTGGATCTCATTAGACATGCAGGCATCCTTAACTTTACCTTTGATTTTGGATTCTGTGGCACAAATCAGGATC